>PVIJ01004652.1:50296-114655 GCA_004024925.1 Scalopus aquaticus
GTGTGTGTGTGTGTGTGTGTGTGTGTGTGTGTGTGTGTGTGTGTGTGTGTGTGTTGGAGGGAGAGGGTACAAAGAGGCGAGGTGTATTTTTAGAGCTACAGAGGAGCTGGCAGAAATTGAAAATAAGGTTTCAAGTTCATATGTTTATGCTTTAGAAGAGATGTAGCAGGAAAAGCTCAGTGGCGGTCTGTATGTCCTGTTCAATATCTAAGAAGCTTTCTGTAACATGCCTTCCAGCATTCTGATTAAAAAGCCTCCTGCCCATTCGTTGCCGGCCTCCCCTCTCCTCCCCTCTCCTCCCCTCTCCTCCCCTCCCCCAGCAGGGGCCTGAATTCACCAGGTGGGTGGCTGCTGCAGGGGAGGGGCCTTTGTGCGCCATCATGCCTGAATGAGAAACCGGCTTTCTCGGGTTAGCAGGGCCCAGCGATCAGGGCAGATTAATCCCAAGAGGTGGTCGGTGCACAATTAACATTTTTGCCTCTTATTTTAATTAAGAAGGGCCAGGGGATAGGGTGCTGGCATGTCTAATGGGAGCATGTGGCATGTGCCCACTGCCGGGGGAGTTTCCGTTATTAGCACTTGTTGAAGACTTTCTAGATAATTAAATACCACATTAATCATTGCTCCGAATGGACATGGGTTTTTATTTCTCATCTTGACTCCTCACGTGCAGGAGGCAAAGTGGCTCCCGGACCTGCTGGCACCCCAGCACCCAGGCAGGGGCTTACCCCTCAAGTGCCCACTTTCAGTGATTTTTGTGGGAAAGAAAAGATTCTCCAGACATTCGCCTTGGTTGTTCTGACAGCTGAGCTCTCTTCACAGGCACATTACCATGACCTCATTAGTTCCTGCATCTACTCTTCTAACCACATAAAACGGAGTGCAGTAGGAGCCAATCATGCTAATTACATCAGATCGGTTTGCATATTCATAAACCATTTTCTGTTTTATGGACAGCAAAAATAAACACAGTATCTCTTTAATAATTTTAAGTGGGTCACTTTCAGGACTGTATCTGTTTTAAATAAATTATCATATTGTTAAAGGCCACAGTCAAAAGCTATTTTTTGAGCAGCCGGAGAGGTGGGGGTGGGGGGCGGGGTGGGCGGAGGGGATGCTGAGAGTCAACAGGATTAACCAATTGGTCACTGTCCAAGGTCTCTTCTGCCAAAGAAAATCCAAACTTGAAAAACCTCCCTGGTTTAGTGAACAGGTGCAGCGCAGCCTCTTACTAAAAGACAAAATATATTCTAGTCAGAAAGCTGAGATGGTCCAAGTCACAGTCTTCGGCAGTGGGAGTGAAACCCAGGAACACAGCAATGGCTGTGTTTTCTGGGAAGGGTTTCATTTTAGGGGTTGAGATTGACATTCTGGCTTTTTCAGGCAGGATGAAAAACGGGCGTAAGAACAATTAGAAGTAGATGTCAAGCGTGCAGAAATGGACTTTGCCCTGTCCCACGTGAGCTCTCTTTCTGCCCCAGCCATACCAGACCAGGGCAGCTCCAGCCCCGGCCCCCTCTTCTTCAGGGGGCCTGCCAACCCAGGCCCTGAGACCATTGACAGTGGAGCTGCTCCAAATTTCCTCTGCATCAGGGAAAAAGAAAAAGCATCGAGAAACAAAGATATGCGAGATTTCCGGAGAATGAGAGAGTGCTTCACCTAGTCTAGGAAAACTGTTTTCAAGGCTACCCAAAGACCTAGTTATACAAGACAATTGATTTGATAATTACAAATCATTTCCTATTCAATCATTAAAGTAGGTCCTAGAGGACTAATGTTGTCCTGATCTGATGGAATGCTATATGTATTTTAAGGTAATAAGCCAGCAGCTCTTTATTTAAAGAGCATCCTGTAATCTAGGCATTCCACTGATATGAGCTGATCTTTTTTATCATTTAATAGAGAGGTTGTTCCACATTTACTGTTCCAGCACCACATTTATTTCTAGCTCTGGATCTTGCTTCCTTTTCTCTTTGTTGTAAACACGCCCTGGAGAATTAATGTGGCATTTCTTCGTGGTGGTTCAGGCTATCCCCATTTTGTTGTTGTTTTTGAAATGTTGCTTCCGATTGAGTGGGCGTTGAAGCTGGAAAGGCTCTCATTTTCCTTAATGCACAGGTCCCTGACTCAGAGCTTCCTGAGGACCTTCTGCTCAACCTCCAAAAATGTTTGCATTTGTTCACCTTCACCTTGCTTCCTGACTAGGTTAGCTGCCTCTGAGCACAGCTGGCTGCCCCCTGTTATTATCTGAACCTGAGTTGAAGCTTTTGTGTGTCAGCTGCACTGGTTTTGAAATACCCTATTATTTGTGCAATATACCTTGGAATTACGGTTTATAATTTCATGAAAGCCTAACATATCTGAATGTTTACAAGTTCTATCCCTTGGGGAAATATATAGTGTTCATTTCTTTTGTTTAGTCTATTTAAAGTAGGACTAGATACAAAGCAGGAGTGATTGACAAATTAATGCTCTCAGCTCCTACTCAAAAGTACTTGAATTATTAGTACAAAAAGCATGTTACAAACTGTAATAATTTTAACTCCATTTCATTGCTAAAAGCTAATAATAATGAAAACAAATGAAAATAGTAATGCAATCTAACGCCAGCCAGAATGGAAGCAGTCACAGAGTTGGGACTCTGCAATCAGATAATTAGTTCCATTAAAACTCAGGAATGGGTGAGTCTGTTCATTTATTTTGGATTCAGTTCTGTGGGGGAAGAAAAAGAGGAAAAAGAATGGCCTCTGTGCAACATAAATCAGACTTAACTTTCCTCCCTTCGTCCTTCTTCCCTCCGCTGCCAAAGGGATTGCATCTCCAGGGTGATGGCTGTGCTCCCTCAGCGGAGCAGAAGGAGCAGAGGAGCTAATGGGTGGCACCACTGAGTGGAAAGTCACCGCTGATTGCAATTAGAACAAAGGAGTCTGGAAGACTCTGGTCCCACCTGCAGACTCTCTCAGCCAACCCAGGGAAAGGGGAAGAACTGTGCGTGCCAGAGAGAGCCAGAGGAGCGGCTTTGAGTAGAGACACCAGCTAACAGAGAATTTGGTGCATCAGGGTTCTCCAGAGAAACAAGCAGAAAGAAGAAAGGGATATACACCTATAATTAGATATAACAGGGTATGTAATTATGGATTGTGTATAGGATATAGTCATGTTTAATGTACAGTAATAAGTCTGGTGACACTCATTATTTCTGTGTCTATGGAAAGAGTTGGCTATATTATTAAGAGTTGGTTCACATAATCATGGAGGCTGAAAAGTTCTGAGATCTGCAGTTGGTCAAGTGGAGGCCAAGAGAGCTGGTGGGGTAGTCCCAGTCTGAGCCTGAAGGCCTGGAAACCAGGCGAGCCAATGGTACAAGTTTGAGTGTGGGCAGGAGATTGATGTCCAACTCCACAGTCAGGCAGCCAAAGTTCCGTCTCATTCAAACCCTTTTTTCTCTGGAGGTGTTCCGTTGGCTAGATGAGGCCCACACTCACTGGGAGGGCTGTCTGCTTTACTCAGTCCACCTGCTCAAATGTCCATCTCATCCAAAAGCTGTGCATACACCTACTCAGAGTGATGTTTGACTACATGTCAGGGCACCTTTGACCCACTTGAGGTGACACAGAAAATTAACCATCACACTTAGGGTCCTTAATCTGAACTTGTCTTGGTTGGTGTATCAGTTATTATCTGTGGATGCAAAACAAACCAGGTTCTTCTGGTCTGGGCTGTTAGACTGGTCCCTGCTACACGCGCTTGTACAGCTGCATCAGTGCATAGCTTGGCTATGACGGGATGGCCTAGCAGAGCCTCATTCCCATGTCTGGGTCACCCAGAAGGCTTCTCGGGGCATCTGTCCATGGTGGCAGTTACAGGGCTGTGAGGCAAGTGCTTTTCAAGTCTTTGCTTGGGTCCTGTTAGTTACTGTCGCTGTGGTCAGTGCAACTCACAGGGGTGTGTGTGGGCGGGAACTCCTGAAGGGTGTGGATGCAGGGAGGGGTAAACAAGTTGGAGGCACTGACTACATCAGTCTGTCACTGGTCCCCAAGGATGCTCTCTTTGACCCAGATGTGGAGGGCAACTGTGGGCTGGCATCCATGGTCTGCCCTGTTTTCCTTCCCTGTGTCTTTTGTGGATTCCTGGCCCCAGGTGATCCTTTAAATGCTGGTGGTCTTTAAATGTTGGATATGCTCTTGGCTCCCAGTACTGAGGGTCATGTTGGGGTGCTAACCTGCACCCCAGTCTAGAATCTCAGGAATATCAGAACAGACTACTGGACTGGAGTATATCTGTGAGTCTCAATGTCCTTCAAGTGGAGACTGTGAAATAACATGTGGTCAAAGGAATCCCTTGAATATTGTTTACTAAATTTCCTTTCACCACAAAAAGAACAAAGATTTCTTAGGAATTCTAAGAGGAGCTGTATTTACACAGTGGTCAGGTCACCCAAGCCCAGAAGCTCTAACCTGATTGTGGTCGCGGTCAGCTCTTCTCCTAGTGAGTAATCTGCAGGAAAGGCAGCCTCAGAGACATGAAAAGAAAATCTCTGCAATGTTGAGGGAGGAGCTGGAGCCATCTGGTCCCCGGAGGAAAGGATGGAGTAGAAGGACCTGGGATGTTGGTGTCTTGCTAACTAGAGGAGGTGGCTTGGGGTCAGATACTCTGTGATTGTCACCCCCGCTCCCGAGTGTCGTGGCACGCAAGGCCAGGAGAACAACTGGCTCTGTGGTTTGGGGGGAAGCAATCTTCCCAGGATGCAAAATCTTCTGGCCAAACATTCCAGAATTCCGTTATTTTTGTGGCCCGAGAGCCCCCACACAGCCTGGAGCTAGGCATATCACTAGGCATTGTTCAGTTGTGGGGCGCACATGCGCGGGACCCGTGCACCGCCAGCAGCAGCAGGACGAGCCACCTACGACGCTTTCCTTGAGTGTTGTGCTGCTTCTGCTTTCAGAATTAAAATATTGTGCAGAAATGCAGGTTTATTGTTATCAATCCCATCTCATGAAACTTGACAAATGCATTCTTATGCAGATAATTAAGAGATAATGTCAACCGAACAAAGCTTTGTCACTGAAATAATGGTTTCCTGCTGTGAAGTTTATGCCTCAGCAAAGTCAAGGTGTTTGTTCCCAAAGTATAACTCTCTCTCCCTCTGACAACTGCCTGTGACATCCTCTTCATCCCCTTACTCCTCCCCAAGTCATGACAACAGCTGAGCGGTTATCCGGGACACGGGATAGGGATGAGACTTCCCTTTTCTCAAGAGTGCAGACTGGGACCGGGACAATGGCTCCCAACCCAGACTTCCACTCTTGGGTGTCACTCATGCAAAATGCCCCTCCTCACTCTGCCTTTATTTCCCCTCTTTTAACATGAAAAGAACTCCTGACCCAGATTCCAAAGTGGAATGGGGTGCATTGGATGGCATTTGGGTAAGTGGGACTGTTGGCAGAATAGACATGAGATGTCATCACTGGGTCTCATTTTTGCTCCATACATGCTTTATCTCTAAGAAAAAATATACGCATGAAGTTATAGAATAGATTGAAGTTGATTTTCAGTGGCACCAGCTTTGGACAGCAGTTAAATAAAGAACTAGAGTCGCGTACACTCTATTGTGCTTTTCCTCTGCTCGGTCCTGTGAGGAGGTTTGCAAGGTATTATCTCCCATGCAAGGGTCAGAAATAGCCCTGGTCTTACCTAGAAGTGGTTAGGTGAGAATGGAAGTCTTCCTCGTCATTAAGCAAGTGTGAGCATTTCACTGGAGAACAGTGTAAACCATGTTCCTCTAGAGCAGGCGTCCATGGCAGCTCTGCGCGGGAAGGGCTAGCGGGCCTGTAGGCAGGAAACACAGCGAGGTGACCGCAGATCTCAGCCTCGAGGTGCCTTGTGCTTCTGGGCGGCGGCGGCTATGAGGCCAGCTCCGGGGGAAAGAATGTGGTTTTGTGGCTAGATGGGAGGAATATGATAAAGATTCCAAGTCCATCTGCTTCATATACTTCATCGGGTTTTATTTCTAGTAGCCCTTCTATTATACTGATTAGAATTTCACTATCATAGGCCATGAGAGAAGATGAAAACCCCAGTTTCTGCTCCACTGTTCTGGAGGTTTTGTGAAATAGAAGCTGTGAACAGGTTGAGAAGGGGATGGCAAAGGGCTGGAAGTGCACCCTGGGTTGTGTTGCCTCATCTGGCCTCAGTCCTGGTGACCTTGGGTGAGTCATTTGAATTAGGTCCTAACAAGGAACACAGCTGATGCTTTCTAAAGTATCCGCACCCTCCCCCCACTTCCACGTTGGATTGTCCTGACACTTAGGGTTAGACATGATCATCCAGCAGCATTGTATGATTGATCCCATGTTTGAAATATGTTTTTTGAATTACATCAGATTATCAGGGGATGGTTAATCATCAGAAAAGAAGCCACAATTCCGGAAAGCTTGTTATGAAAAAAGATTCCTTGTTTTAAGGAGAGCCATTGAAGATATCTCTTTATTTCTTAACTTTCCCTCATTTTTTCTCAATTTAAGGGGAAGAGGGAGAATGGAAATCAATGATTCAAAATGCGATGAACATGCATTTATTACAAAGTTTAATATATTAACATAAATTTTGGAGAGCAGAGGTGGTAATGTGTGAATGTTAAGCTTTACTGGGGTTAGTGTTTAGAATTGTATTGAGGAAAAGACTTTTAGTGGTGGGGGTGGGGATTCCACACTTGTCAAATGTAGATATAATTGAAAATCATTTTTTAGGTTTTTATTTTTGGTAGGAGCAACAGGCAGTTCGGGGTTTTTAGGACTTAAAGGAATTATTTGTGTTTTCTTGAGTTAGCTTCTTCTGTATTACAAAAAGAGGTACAGCCTCTAGAAATAGAAGAAATATACAAAGAAACATCTGAACTGAAATTGGGGGATAGAGAGGGAAAAGAACCATAATATTTTACATAATAAAATTGAGAAAGGGAACTAAGGGTGCCTCCAGGAGGTAAAGAATAGAGAAGAGAGAGGGGGCAGAGGAAGGGTGGAACACAAGGAAAATGGAGCTATGTGATAGTTCATTAAGAGAAAGATTTCTAATATCTAATGATAGTTTCTTAAGTTTGCTGGGATATTAATCCATTTGTATTACCCCCAAACCAGTAAGAAGTCTCCTTGGTCTCCAGGCCTTTGGTCAGTGGGGCTTTGTTTGATTGTCTGGATTTGTTTGTTGCTGCTACTGTTTGTTAGGGGAATTTCTTTTTCTTGGCTTAGTTTCCACAGGGAAGGATAGCATGTCGTACCATTGTCCTGAATTGACTTATTCACTCTGCCCGTGGGATGAAGGGTGATGAGCTGCTCCATGAATTTGGTAGCAGAACCTGGCTTGTTGCTCAGCCGCCCACGCCCCTTCTTTTTGGCAGCCCTGGCCATGAAGGCAGATTTCTAACCGTCTTTATGAGTGAATGAGTAGTTGGGTCCAAACCCTGGAGTTCAGCAGTAGGGGGCCCATTGTCATCCCAAGACCAAGTCATGCCCTCCAGGATCAACCTTATCAGTAGTACAAGCCAACATTTCAATTCCCACCTGCTGTCTCATCTCTTTCAGTTGGTCCAGAGCTCCGGCAGGAAAGAGGGAGGGAGCATTGTTAGTTCCTTGCCCCCATGCACAGCAGCCCATGAGTTAGATAAGGGCAAATGCGCCCTGAAAGCCAGCCAGCGCATCACCGCATCCCAGGGACTTGTCCGGGAAACACACAGTACAGACAAATGAATTCACAAAGAAGAGGTTAATATTAGGTTGAATCATGTGAAATTGCTTTTTGTTGGTCAAAAAACTGGTGAATATTGGCAATTTCATATGATTTAACCTAAGAATCCTCTAGTCCCAAGGGAGCAGTGAAGACCATCCTGAACTCCTCGTGGCCTCATTCTAAAATACCAATTTCCAGTTGGTGACTGGCTGGGAAGGTGCAGGCCCTGCCTGCAGGACTGCTGAGCTCTGGATCTCTATACAAGGAGCATCGTGTATTTCTTACCACCTAGAACCAGCCTTACCTGGTCCCTTGTGCTGCTCCACCCAGAACCATGGAGCCTCTCCCATGTCTTGGACTCTCTTCATCTGTGAGAGCAGGGGGGTGATGGCCACTCTCCAGGTCCCTGCACTGCCCTAGTGTCCCAGATGAAGTGACCAGTCACTCCACCTCCTCAGTGCTCAGTATTAACATTTTAGACCACTTTGTCAAAAGCTATTGGCATGTCTGTTTTGATTGTCATAGCTATCCCATGAAAAAGGTGTCATTACATCCATTTTACAGATAAGACCACTGAGGTCAAAACAGTCGATGTCTCTGAAGCACTATTTGAAAGATTGTGTTTGTGCTTTAAGTAGGATATCCAGTCCTCACATCCCTCAGGACAAACTGCTATTCTCATTCTACAGATGAAGAAACCAAGGCTAGAGCAGCTGGAATCTTGTCTAAGGTCACAGAGCCAGTAAGTAATGGAGCTGGGATACTCAACTGACCCCATGACTCCAGAGCCCACTGGACTGCACCCCCTCCCTCACTGACTTGAAGAGAATCACTCACGGTTATGTGCATAGAATAGTGGAACTGGAACCTGAAGCCAAAATATGACATGATCCCTAGCTCCTCAAGATCCAATTTTATTTTTGACTAACTGCTCCTTAATTCTTAGGGTTGAAAGGACAATAAAGAATTGTAATCAATAATAGAGAACATTATGTGGTTTTAGTATTAATTTCAGGAACAGAATAAACTCTATTTGAAATTCTGTATGTCTTTTATGTACTATAAAGTTACTAACAGATAATAAATATAGGGCCAGGTTGAGATGATGACGATTATAAGGGCAACCAGGAGGAATATATTGGGGCTGGGGTTTTGGTCTCAGCCTTGTCATTTAGGACAAATCTCTTCTTCAATGAACTATAATCAGGCTCCCCTGAGCCCACTTTTTGACTAGGTCTCTCAACCTTGGCTTTCTATGTATAGCCTGACAGAGCTCAATGTAGGCAAGAATCCTGCTAAGTCAGTTTAGAGAGTGCCCCCCTCCCCTGATTCCCAGTCAAGTTCGTTTTGCCCTCACCTTTGAGGACTAAGTCCGAGGTGCTTGGCTTCCTTTAGCAAGAATCTTCCACCCTTGGTGTTTTCTCTTAATGATTTTTCCATTCATTGACCCCCTCATTTTTTCCCCTGATTATAAATCCCCAGTTGTGTTTGCCATATTGAGACTTGAGCCTGATCTCTCCCCTATTGCAATAGTCTTTAATAAAGTCTTCCTGTTTTTTCCTATAACACTTACTACCAAAATGACCTTGGGCAAGTCATTTAACCTCTCTGTGTGTCCTGTTCCTCTCGTAAAATGGGGTCGGTAATTGCTGTTTGGGATCCTTTGCAGTAACTCTGGGAGAAGCAAATGCTACAAGAAATATAAATAGCCTCTGCAAACTGTCCAATATTGCCCAATATGTATTATCTTTGAGAAAGCTAACAAGATTGGCATTGTGGAAAGACAAAAACAACTAACAAGAACCACAGATTTATGTTCTCTTCTGTTGAGGGCCTTCCCCAGGCTGTGCGAGTGGGAGTGGGGGGGCTCCAGAAAGGATTTGGCAAAACAGGAACTTGATGAGCTGTGCCAGAGCACCAAACTCCACCCGGGATGCTTGGAAACCTCCTGTACCCTCTCAATATGCAAACTGTTGTAGTTCCCAAACCAAGAAAGATTTCACTGCCTCCAAAAGCGAGGTGTGATTGCACATTTCTCACACAGCTTCTGACTGCACGTACTGCGCAGCCGGCTGATAGGGTGGGTGTGCGTGTGTGTCTGTGTGTGTGAGTGTGTGTGTTTGTACTTGGAGAGGGTGTCTGTGAAATCTAAAGGGCCATTTCGCACTCACTGCAGCTCAGAACAGCCAGCACCGTCTGGGGAGCCCCATCCTGTGTTGCCTCACTTGTAACAGAGAGTGTTCTGGAATTAATGTGTGAATTTGTCTGGGGTGGGGGGGTAGTGGGAAAGTTTGCTGACTTTCCCGATCTCTCAGGAGTAGTACCAAGAATAAGCTTGTTGGAGTCGCCAGTCACTTGAGCTCCCTAGGATCAATCATTTAATCAGGAGGTAACTTTTTAGAAGGTTGCTTTAAGAACAGTAACACTTGAGGCCATTGTTATCACTATTATTGTTGTCACGATTAGTTGTAGTGGTGGTATTCTTAGTGCTGTTTTGGCAACTGTAAAGGGTTTGCAACTAAGAAAGATTTAAGAATAGAAGATGGAGGGACATAGTGATTTTTCCATTTTTCCTTCCTTTCTTTCCCTTCCATATCTCTACCTATCACAGTTCTGGAAAAAAAAGAAACACATTGATTCACATTCCTTTTTTGGGTTCAATAACCCATGCTATATTTGATGTCTAAATTGGGATGAGGCTGTGAAACTTCAGCTACTTTAAGTATTCCTAGGTATGTTCAAGAACTAGAACACTGGGCAGAAAGGGGTCTATGAGCCGAAAAGCTAGATGGGAAAGGCAAGTGACACACTGGACCACAAGCCTTCAGGTGCCAGGAGCAAAACCTACTCTTAGCCCCAATGGTGTTGTAGGGAGTTGCAAGCATTCCCCCAGTTTTGTTAACTGCTTCTTGTGACCCTTTTGGATCCAAGGTTGAGGAACCTGGGTAACACTAGTTCACCATCTTTCAGCAGAGACTGCCAAGGTAGGCTTTAGAGATGCTAATTTCTGTACTGGTCTGGAGTTGATTGACAGGCTGCAGGGCAATCAGTCTGGAAATGGGAATGAAACAGACCTGAGTAGAGGCTGGAGGACTAGGAATTGTAGCTTTCCCTCTAGGTTTAGATTCCCGTTTACCATTTAAACACTCAGTTATCTGCAGCAAGAAACCAGCAGGTAAGAACTAAGTAAGTAGTTTAGACTTTTTTAAACCAGGGGGGTCCATGGATGAGCTTGAGGAGGTGCCTGAAATGAGACAAGTTTTATTTGTGGGTGAATTTTTCTGGAGAGAAAAGGAATCTGTCAAAGACATTTGTGACTCCAAAATATTGAAAATCTCCAAGCTGTTTAAAAATTACAGGGCCCAGGGTCTCCAGGGATCTGGCTATCTGGGGAGCAACAAGTCTGAATCACTCAATCCAGTTAGGGTTGAAGTCCCCCAATGTTCCATTCAATTTACCACCCTCCCCTGCAAACATGCATGTGCGCGCATGTGCACGTGTGTGCACGCACACACACAGGAACACACAGAGGCTCCTAGCTGCCAGATTCACTGTCACCTTTTTAGTGCTTATGGCATTCAATACTCTTAAATACTCTTTGGAGACTCTCCTTTCCCCGTTTCAGTGATACAAATCTAGATTTCTTTTTGCTTCTTTGATTCGCTTTGTTCACCCTTGAAATGTCAGCCTTCTCTAGGGCTCCTTTCTCTGAAGCAGGTTGTTTTTCCAAAGCACAGATGTGATCATCTCTTCATAACACATGCACTAAATGGCCTTGTCCGATCTTGTTCCCTTGAAATTCCATATTCCATAGCATTGCCATCTAGGCCATCTAGGCCAGACCCCTGGGGGGAGGGGGCTCATCCCAGTCAAGTTCTCTCATGGCTCCCCCCACCAGCCAAGCCAATCAGTAATAAAATTCCAGAATCTCTTAAGTCTCTCCCTGACCCTTCTTTTCTTTCCCATGTGCCACAACCTAGCTCAGCCTCTTAGCAATTCATAGTCTCAGCTGTCTCCATGCAACTGATTCCCTCATCTCCAGTCTCTCCCCAGCAATCTATTCTCCATACTGTTGTCTAGAATGATATTTCTAAAACATAAACCGAACTTTATCATTCTCTACTTAAAACCCTTCAGGAGTTTCCAGGATCAGGAAGTTCAAATTCTACAGTCTAGCACACAAAGCCTTTTGGGATCAGTCTGGTCCACACACTCCCTCCACTGGCCGCTCCCTGGCAGCCTCGGAATGCTCTGAGTGCACACACCATGCCCCTTCACACTGTTTTCTTCCCTTTGCCTGGAACATCTGTCCTTCACCCTTCACCTATCTCTCTGTCCAACCTGGCTGCATCTGAGTATCAATGAAATTAAAACTTCATTGCTTTGTTGCACTGGGTCCATTTCAAGTGCTCAACAGTCGATTGTGGCTCGCTGCTACCGTATCGGTGGTCATGGAACATGGCCAGTATTGCAGACAGTTCTAGGGGATGAGGCTGTCTAGATAATGCCCATGTCAGCCTGTGTCATCTCCTCCAGGGGCCTTTCCAGTCCAAGTTAGACAGCTCCCCCAGCCAGGGCATCTGCCTCCATTTCGCTGTCCTCCCATGCTCACTGATGTCACCACCCCACAGGGTTCCCAGGACAGGGACCACACTTTCCTATATGACGTGGTATCACCAGCACCAGCATCGTGTCTGGCAGAAAAATAGGTGCTCAAGAAGCATTTGCTGAGTGAATGAAGTAACGAGCTGGCCAGGCAGCGTAACTAGGGCCCTTAAGTCCTCCTCACCTGCAGCTAAGAGTTAGCTGGTAGAGTGTGTCAGTTGCATGTGACCTGCTGTGGGAGAGGAACTAGGCTGTGACCCCAACATTGGAGGGGGAAGGAAAGAGGAGCCTGTATTCGGTTGGCTGGTGCAATGGAGGTGGCCTTCAGGAACTGTTGAGAAATTTTCGTTTTTTGTGTGCATAATCATGATCCGATTCAGACCAGCATGGCGTCCTTCTTATGTAGGCAATTCATACACTTAGAGAGTCATGGAATCTTAGAATTGGACAGGGCCTTAAAAGTAATGTGACTCAGACCTTTACCCAATGAATTAATCTCTGCAGCAGGGACCGCCGCTTGATCACACCCAGTGACAGAAAGCTCCCTTCCTCCTGAGCCAGGCTACGCATTTCCAGGCAATTCTTTCAGTGGGAAATGCTTTTTAATATTGAACTGCAACCTACCTCCTTGTATCTGCAGCCCTGACTGTAGTTCTGCCTTTTGATGCCCAGAAAAGGCACCTGTCTCTCTTCCATATTTTTTTTTATTATTAAAGATTTATTTATTTATGCACACAAAAGCTGGGGTGTAGGCCAGAGGTGCGGGGGGTGTGAGAAGATTCACCGGAGACAGAGTGGGGAGCAGAACAGGCGGATCTACTGAAATACACTGCTGAGGGGAGCAGCGGGTGAGACAGAAGAGGTCTGCTGTGCCATATGGGAAGCTCCCTGGGTGGGGGTCGAACTTGTGCCACAGTGGTTGGCAATGGCTTGATAGTGCTGAGACTTTTACGCCTGTGGCACCAGGGAGGCCCCGCTGTTCTATAGTTAAAAGCAACTTGGGGGCCAGACATCCTTCCCATCCTCCAAGGGCCATGGGCATTTCTAGGTTGGACCCCTCAGGGGCAGTTGATTTTTAGCGAATCAATTTTTTTCCCAGTTTCCTACCTCCTCACTGATTCACACAGAGATGGAAATTGGCAAACATTGTGGAAAGGCAATGAAATATTTTACTCCTTAAATGTTGTTTACATACAAGAATCGAAACCAGGTTTTGCATGTTTCAGGAGGGAGCTGAAATGACCAGTGAGTCACTCCCCCTTGACAGGGACCCTGGGATGGAGTGTGACTGTGGAATGGGCGCTCAACATTGCCCCAGTGGAGGCAGGGATGTCATCGTCTCCCAGGTCATAGCTGATGTTTTATCGAATATGACTCTGCTATGTGACTTTCACAGTTGGGCCCAATATTATGAAAGCAATCAATATATGGGGATATATGGGGGGGCAGAGGTCCCTGCTTAGAATCACCTTGCTCCTAGAATTCTGGCCTGAGCTTTATGCTTCTGACGCAGTACCTTTGGCCTCCCTGTGTCTGTTGCTTTCCAGGAAGACTTATTTGTAATTTCCCTATTCTGTCATCCTAGAAGGATTAAGCAAACCAGGAACTCGTGTCCCTCAGCTCCTTCTGGGGAATCAGGGGCACAGGAATGCCCCAGTTGGGCTCCCGAGACCTAGGGCTTATCCCAGTGAACTGCTGGAGTGATGCTGAGAGGAGCCTCACGAATTAAGCTGATGACATTCTGGTGCTCCATGTAATCCTGGGAGGGATGGCTCCTGCTACAGAAATTGTAGTATGGGCAGTGGTTACGGTTTGAAGAAACTTTCACATGCATTAAAAAAAGACAAAACAACCCCGATGCATATATAATTCACATACCATAACATCCATCCTTATAAAGTGTGCAACTCAGTGATTTATTATTATTATTATTTTTAGTATGATCACAGAATTGTGCAAGCATCGCTACTATCTAATTCCAGGATATTTTCACCACCCCCTCATTTAGCAATCATTCTCATTTCTCCTTTCCCCAGTCCCTTATCACCAGTGCTCTAGGTCTCTATTCTGGCACTTCGTAGAAACAGAAGCATATGATATGTGACCTTCTATATCTTACTCATAGCACACATCAGCACTTCCTTCCTTTTCAGGATGGAATAATTTCCCATTGTATGGACATACTACTTTTTGTTGATCTCCTCATCAGTTGACATACATTTGGGCTTCTACACATTTTTGCTAGTGTGAATAAATGCTGCTGTGAACATCCCTGGCCAAGTGTTGGTATAAACGTATATTTTTAATTCTCTTGGGTGCAATGACTAGATCATATGGCAACTCTACGTTTAACCTTTTGAGTTACTTCAAACTGTTTTCTATAGTGGCTGGATCACTTTACATTTCCACCAGCAAATGTATGAGGGTTCCAAATTTTCCACCTCATAACACTTTCTTATTGATAATAGCCATTCTGGTTGGTGTGAAGGTGTATCTCACTTGGTTTTGAGTTGAACTTCTTTAATAATTAATAATGGTGACCATCTTTTCATTTGCTTATTGGACATTTACGTATTTGGACATTTACGTATTACTTTTGGAGAGATATCTATTCAAATTCTTTGCTCATTTTTAAATTGGGTTATTTTGTTGTTGAATTCCTTATGTATTCTAGGTACTAGACTCTTAATAGTTTTTAATTTTGATTAAGTTAATCCATTTATTTTTTTTTCATTTGTTGTTTGTACATTTTGGTGTCATATTTAAGAAACCATTGCCTAATCCAAGAACAGGAAGAATTATGTCTATGTTTCTTATAAAAGTTTTATCTTCTTCACTCTTACATTTATGTCTATTTTGAGGGAGGTTTGTACATGGTGTGAGGTAGGGGGTCCACATTCATTCTTTTGCATGTGTATATCCAGTGGACTCAGCATCATTTGCTGAAAAGACTATCCTTTGTCCATAGAATTGTTTTGTCACCCTGTCTAAATCCAATTGACTCACATACATTTTTAAAAACATTGGCTCCTTGCTTTATTGTGAATTAACTTTTGGGGATCAAAATTATCCTATCATATCCCCAACATATAGCATAGACCGTAGCACTGAGTAGGTGCATAAATTCAGATTGGATAATCCTATGGTATAGGCATATTTAGGTACTTTTTGGGTACCTAAATGTGTGCAGATACATTCTGTGTGCAGGGAGCTCAAGGAGATGGAGAGAAGTGATTTTTCTCTCTGGTTCCTGCTCTGCAACTAACCCTGTTGATCAGCATCATTTCTACCAACCATGTTTCTGATTTATTTTGTAGTTGTGATTCTGTTTCTGCCTCCTGGGGACTCAGCAAGCAGACAAGCCTTAGCTCCTTCTTTCGACCTGAGGAATTTGCTCTGAAGCTCCGATTCGCTTCCTTGGTAAGTGCATAGCACTGCAGGCTGCTCTGCGCATCTCTCGGTGGGTTACTGTGGTGGTCTTTTATGTCCAACCTCGTAAGAACATGGTGCTTTCCAGCATTCCTAGACCCTGCCTTGACAACACAATGTGATGACATTAAAGATAAGCTTGCAAAGTAAAACATGCTGGGGTTCCCAGCCCCCCACAAATTTTGCTTTTATTCCATCATAGCCCTTGCCAGTGCTTTGTCTTGTACAGACATATCTTTTTGTATTTGCCAGTATGGTGTAAATATACTTTTGTGTCCTGTTTTTTTTTTTTTAAACTTTTGTTTTCATAAATGTTTCCTGTATCTCTACATGGCCCTCATCTGACATATTTGTAAGACTTCATTGCCAGTGCCCTCTGGTTGAATGTTTTTACCCCACCCAGGTTTTTAAGAAATAGACATTAATAAAGAAAATAAAAGCAAGCCAGACACCACTTGTAAAGACCACAGATCTTTTTCTGATAATACCCTGTAAGGTTTGGTGGTCACAGGTGGAATGGACCCCAAGGGACTGGAGTCTGGCTATGCTGAGTTAAGGAAGGCTACCTATGGGAGCTCACCAAAGCCTCAGTGTCCACACTAAATATGAGATCAAATGTTTGTTCACATGGCCTGGACTCTTCAACTCTCAGTCAGGTAACCAAAGACATTGATGGTTGGTTACATTAGTGATTCATGAGCATCTGACTGCATGAAAAAGAGAAAGAGGAGGGAAAGGAGAAAGGCAAGTGAGAAAGTGTCCCCATAGTAAGGGGAGTGGTGTCAACAAGTCTACTGGGTATCTAAGAATGATCATTTGGTGCTTTGAAGAAAACCTTAAATATACATGGGAATTTACATGGGTGCAGCCACATGGGAAAGTGACCTGGATTTACTTTAAAAGTCTAAAAATGGGATTGTGATATAACCCAGCCATCCTGCTTTGACATGCTCTACGATGTCTATCGCAGCGTCATTTACAATAGCAGGCCATGGGGACAACCTACTGAGAGGGGACTGGATAAAGAAGATGGGATCCACATGTGCAGCCACAGTAAGGAATGCTGCTCGGCCAGAAAGAAAGACAAGATGTTGCCATTTACAGCAAATGGAAAGAGTTCCAGGGAGTGATGTGCAGTAAAGCAAATCAGAATGACAAAGACAAATATTGAACATTTACATAGCAGATGAATTGACAAAGCAAAATATAAAAACTAGGGGACAGTAATAAATGAAGTGAGTTTCTGAGGATAAGGAAAGGGGGAGAGGGAAAGGGTCAAAGGGGATGTGAGATGGTAGGGAAAACCCTCCATGACATGGACGTGAATGTAGAGTATCGTAAATTCAGCGCCCTAGAATACACCCAGCCTGCTCCCGGGGAGCCAGAGCACACAGAGAAAGACGCTGTTGTTCTGACAGTGAGACTCATTTGTGTGAGCCTGTGGTCCCTTGGCTTCTTCATCACAGCCCCCCCATCCCAGCTATGCTCTTTCTGAGCGGGGTCTGCAGGGAGCTGGAGGAGAAGAGCATTGTACCCCAGCAATTAAACAAGAATGCTCCGATCTGACAGTTCCACTGTGAAAGTTTTCAAATACTGTTTGGAATGTTTACATAATTGTTCAAAAGAGGCTTTTTCAATGTACCTGTTTACACTCTTTACTTTTGGAAATTCTTTCAGCAATCAGGCCTTGGAGGGCTCTCAGCCTGCACTTGCCACCCTTGATTGCCGAGGGAGGCATGAAAGGCCTGTCAGTGAATCACTGGGAAAACATTCCCTAACAAACGCCCTCTAATGAGGGGGCGCTGAGAGCCGAGGGAAGAGCTGGGGGTGCCGAGCCGGGAAGGTCGGGGGTTTTGTGTAGGGACCTTTGCTGAGGGCGCCAGACACCGTGCTTTTGTGTGCAAATTTCCCACCCGGGCCAAGCGACTTTCCACAATTTAATTAAGTGGTTTGGAGTCCGGAGTTGGCCTAACAAGCCACTCTTCCTGAATGAAAGACTTGTCCCGGGCCGCGGCGGCCCGCGCCGCAGACAAAGTGGGCAGCGGTTCCAAGGCCCCCAGCCGACGCCGGTTCCGCGGCCCACGAGCGGCCGCCGGTGGCGGCTGGGGAAGGCGGGCGGGGCTGGCGGCTGTCCTTCTGGGACTCGTCTCACCTAGCTCGCAGCAAATATGCCATCCATATGCCCAGGATCACAACCGAATCAGCTCCATCAGGCCTGGCAAAGAGGCATTTAAATTGCTAATATCGTGCCTGGGAGCTCGACAGCCCTGCCAAGGATCAGCTCTGTAGGATCCACAGGGACAAACCCGGGGTTCAGAAGGAGCCCAAGTGAGAGACGCTGGAAGTTGCCTTGTGAAGCTTAGAAAGGCCGGAAAACCCCAGCGGGGAGGCTCCCAGGAGGGGGCACTGGCCCTGGGGGCTGCCTGGGGCTCCTTTCTCGTCCCCGATTTCTGATGAAGGCCAGCTGCGTCTCCCTCCCCTTAGAGCAAGACAGGTTTTCAAAAATGCCCCCAAATTTGGCGTGCAGTCTGCTAGGAAGAAGGGAGGGGTGGCAGTGTAGCTGCTAATTGTCCCCTGGGCTGTGTGGCCGCGTCTCCCTGCCCTTGGTGGTGGCCTGGTGGTAGCCTTGAGATCTGAGGTCTTTCTACTTTCTACTGGAGGGTTCACTGAGTGTTTTTCTCTGGCTGTATTTTTAGAAAAAATTATGATGACAGTTGTTAGGTCTCAGGCAGGCAGGCAGCACATTCCATTACAAAGTTAGCATGAAATCAATATGTAAATAACCCTTTCTAACTGGCAGCTATTTTTGAAGGCAGAACGCACCTGATGTTGCAGGTTTGTTCCAGTTCACTTTAAATACCTCTCTGTCCTCTGGGTCTGTGAATGTGTTCACATTCAGAAAACCACGTCCTCCTTTTCTCTTCATCTTTGCATCATTGCAATAGTGGTAATGCCCCGGTGAGCCTCCTCCTCCTCGAACCTCCTCCATCATTTTAGAAATCAGATTGACAGACCTGCTGCAGGCTGAGTGTTAGTTCCCTTCTGCATGGTCATTGTTCAGAAACACCGGCTGCTCTGGGAAGGGAAGGGAAAGGGTGGCGGAAGTCTGGGCCAGCCATGGAAGGAATGAAAGGAGAGAAAAAGCCGGAGAGGCTGAGATCAGGGCTGAATCAGAAATTCAGACAGTCACAGCCAAAATGAGTAGAAGTCATTGCCCGGACATGAAAGGTCAAAGGACCCCAGCATGGGAGGGGCCAGGCTGGAGCCCTGGCAGCAGCTGACTTGGAAGAAACCTCCTGAGTGAGTAGGAATCTCAGGCCAGAGGTCTTCAAGTAGTCATCCTCCATAGTGTATTTTTTTTTAAAGATTTATTTATTTATTTATACATACAAGCTGGGGTACAGGCCAGAGGCGTGGGGCAGCAAGAGGGTTCACCAGAGTGGGGAGCAGAACAGGCAGATCGACTGAAGTACACTGCTGAGGGGAGCAGCGGGCGAGGCAGGAGAGGTCTGCTGCACCATGTGGGATTCTCCCCGGCTGGGTGTGCAACTTGCATCCCACGCTGCCGACAGCTCCACAGCGCAGCGCTCAACCGCTGCACCACTGGGGAGGCCCCATAGTGTGTTTCGTTGCCTGATCTTTAACTGTGCTATGTGCATCTGCATTTAAAGCATAAATTCTTCTAGAATGCTCTGTGTCAGGTATGGATGGTGAAGGAACTTCAGTGTGCTGTATGATGTGTGTGTGTGTGTGTGTGTGTGTGTGTGTGTGTGTGTGTGTATTTTCTGATTCAAAAGGATGATAAAGTGCAAGCCGGACCTGCTGCTGATCAAGATTGCTCCAATTTACTGAGCACCTACTGCATGTTGCTCACTGGTCTATGACTTTTGTGTTCTTAAACAGTTCCAGTCTTTTCTTCTAATCAAACTGAATCTTCCTTCCTGTTATTCATGCCCCTTGGAGTACATCCAGAACAAGGCTTCCTCTTCCATGGAATGGTCCTCAAGACAGCTTGTATCTCCTTCAGAGACAGTTCTTCTCAGGGAGAACGATTTCCCATTCTTCCACTTGGAGTCCCCTCCCTGAAGTGAACCCCTAAGTTGCCCCCATGTTCAGACTATTTGGTGAGTCACTGGAAGGAATCAGGGTCAGACCTTTCTTTGGAGACTTTTTTACTGTGTGTCTAAATGCAAAAAAATAAAAGCATCTCTTGACTGGAAAAGATGCATTTGGGTTGAAGCTTTCACTCTCCTCATGCACAGAGTTCTGTCTTTCATTGTATAGGGTGATCAGTGACCTGTTCTCTGTGGGCCAGAGGTAGAGCTACAATTGGGGGTGGGGAAAGCCGTACTCCAGTTCCGTGTTAAGAAGAATTTTCCAATGAAAAAGAGGCATGGAACAAAGGAATGAGGTGATTTGAGAGGGATGGAGAGCCCTCTAGTTTGGAGCTGTCTCAGCAAAGGTGAGGAGGAGGAGACCCTCACCCACCAAGCAGAGGGCTGTACAAAAGGCTTCTGAGATGGTCTCCAACTCAGGGTGCTGGATGCTTATTCATTTACATTTCCATGGAGACATGCCAGTGGCAAGGTGCCATCCAAGAGTGGGAGAGGGGTGGAGGTGGGGGGGGGGGAAGAAACTGTATTTTTAAATTGTATCAAAGACACAAGAAAAGTTACCATCTTGACCATTTTAAGTAAACAGCAGTATTAAGTGCATTTTCATTGTTGTGAAGTTTTATCAGAAAAGATAAGATGTAACAAGTAAACATGAAACAGAAGTAGAAAGGCACCTTAGACATGTGTATTAGGAGAAAAAAGAGGGGAGGAAAGACTGAAGGAGATTGCTCCAGATTACTTCTAGAAAGAAAAGTTGTGGTGAAGTTTTGGTTGATTGTTTAAATCATTACAAAGTTGTTTTTTTAAAGATTTATTTATTTATGCATACGAAAGCTGGGGTGTAAGCCAGAGGTGTGGGGGGTGGGTGAGAGGATTCACCAGAGACAGAGTGGGGAGCAGAACAGGCGAATCTACTGAAATATACTGCTGAGGGGAGCAGCGGGCGAGACAGGAGAGGTCTGCTGCGCCATGTGGGAAGCTCCCTGGCTGGGGATCGAACTTGTGCCACAGTGGCTGTGCTGAGACTTAACCCCTTGTATCACCAGGGAGGCCCTCATCACAAAGTTTTTCCTGAATGTGGAAAAATGGACCACACTAAGATAGCCAAGCCTTGTCTCTTGGTTTCTCCTCTTTTCCTTTTTAAATATTTTAAATATTATTGACTATCTACAATGTGCTAGAGACTTGGATTCAGTGAGCAAAACATATAGTCCCTGGTTTTATATCTGGGGGTGGACAGATGTCAAACACTTCTGTGAGTATACAGAAGGTCATTGAATAATGTCATTTTGCTTAGCTCCATTTCTCCCACAGCCCAAAGTTGTGCACATGGGGTTTGCTGCGTGTCCAAACTCTCCCATCTGAGTGAATGCAGGCGTGCGTGTGGCCTGAATGAAATGCTCCTGTTTGGCATTGGTCCCTGCTTGTGCTTGAGCTGCTGGAATCAGCTCTGGCCACCACCACCCCAGAACTGGAGTGAGCCGGTTAGAAAATGAATGTTACATAGCAAGGTGATGGGCACCTCTGAACCCTCAAACCTGCCCACTCTAAATAGGTTCTGCCATCCTCCATATCAAAAGATACTCTGGTGCATAAGATGTTTAGTGGAAAGGAACTTTAATACAATTGATGAAGAGAAGAGAAGGGAAAGGAAGACAAAATTGTTTCTACATGAAATACTCAGTTATCCATCCCCTCATGGATAAATTCCCAACCAAACAGGGTTGGGCCAAAGCAGGACCACTGAGGCCCAAAATTGCCACAAGTCTAAGGCACCGTCTAGCGAGGACTCATAGAAAAGGGGCAGAAAGGGCCAGACAAGTCTGGAAGGAATAGAGCAAAATCCAAATCAAGATGAAGGCTGCCATTGTTAACCTCCATAGAGATCTCTCACCGATAGCTCTTTCAAGTGTCTGCTTTCATGTCCTCCAAGTCGCTGGTACAAGTCCAAGGCAGAGAAGAAAGCACAGCTTCTTTCCATGTCCTTCTGCTCAGTGTGCTTCCTCCGGGCCTCCTTCTTGCTCTCCTTCCCTTTTTCTTCCTTCCTCAGTCTCCTCTCCAGCTTCCCTTCCTCCCTGCTCAGCAACACCCTTCCTTGGGCTGGGCAGGGAACCTGGAATTTCTCCTTTCCCTGGGGACCACCCTGTTGCAATTATTGTTTAATATTAGCAATGCTTAAGAGTCTTCATTTAGTAGTTTCACAATGTTTTTGTGACTAAAATTCTGCCATAGGAATGTAACTCTAGTTTGTAACAATTAGCCTCTGGTAAAATTGGTTTTGTTAATGTATTCACTTAAAGTCACAGTTTCCAAGAGCCCACCAAAGAGTGGGTAAGGAGTGTACATAGTTAAAAGCAGATCCATTATAATCAAGGGAAAGTTCAGGAAACAAGGAGAACATAAACTAGGGGCTGGTTAGGAAAGGAAGCATCAAGGAAGGTTTTCCTAGGGGTGTGACATTTCGAGCTGAGATGTAAAAAGTAAGTTATAGTTATCCAGTGCTTTCCAGGCAGAGGAAATGGCATATGCTAAAATCTCACAATAGATAAACAAAACCTACTCTTAGTAGCAAAAAGAATAAACAGCCAAGCATAATTCTGCAAATGTATCTTCTGGTTCCAAAAGTTACCTAGAACCCAAGGAAGCTGTGGAATTCACTAATAGGAGCACTCAACCATTACATGTGTGATTTAATCAGAAACACACTCCAGCTATTTGGATGATTGTCACAAAAACATTTAGTCAAAACCACCAGTGGTGCCACAGCCTAATCGGCATTATGTGGGTTCATGAACTTGCAGCCAGGAAGAGATGACTGGGGTGATGGGTGGTGTTCAGTGTATAGGATCTGTCTTCCTTGTATAGATTCTGTCTTCCTTTATAAGGAACAGTGTTCTTCAGTGTAGAATAGCATTTATTGTCCTCTTGGCCATTCTAGTTCTATAAATGTATGATAGTTTGTGCCTCTAACAGTAATCATTTAAAACAGTGAGTACATTCAGAGTGGTTTAAATATCCCAGGGCGATTTATCTATAGTAGCAGAACAGAAACAACTATTCAAAAATAAGGCCAAGCTCATTGTGGTCACTGACTCAATGGAATATTATACAGCAATTAAAAATAACATTTCAACAAAAAGATACACTTAGAATAAATTTTCCCAGCACAAAGAAATATAAACAAATGGCATACATACTATGACGACAATACCGTAAAACTATATCTGCATTGGATCAGAATGGAAGGGTAAATATGTAAACAGGAACTGATTGTTATATAGGGGAAGAAATGATTGGTAAGGTTTTCTTTCCATTGTTATTCAATTTTATTTTTTTTAATGTTGGCTTTTTTTTTAAATCAAGAATTTCTGGGACACAGAAGAAGTACAAATTCTCTAGGCTTACTCAATAAGACTTTAGGGCCCCTAATGGGAACAGTTTCTGTCAATTATGTGACCAAACCATTTGGCTGAGAAAAGTTGTCATAACTGGAATGATAGTAGGAATCAAATATGCAAATATTTTTGTTGGAGATTGAAAAGTCTAAATCTTTTTATGATGGTACACATTAGTACCAATTCCAATAAATCCTGTTATAGTGATTTTTTATATTTAAAATTATTCTTTATATACAGTTATTTTTAATTGTGATAAAAGTTGCTATCTTAACCATTTTAAGTGTACATTTCACTAGTGTTAAGTACTTTTATATTGCTATGCATTGGAGCTCTAAAACATATTTGTATTATAAAACTGAAATTCTAGACCCATTAAACAATAGTTCCCCGTCCCCTCTGCCCCTGGAAACGACCATGCTATTTTTTGTTTCTGTGAATTTGACAACTTTAGATACCTCCTATAAGAGGAATCATGCAGTATTTTTGTGACAGGTTTATTTCACCTACCATGAGGTACTCAAATTTCATCCATGTGTTAGATTCTGTTAGTTTCCTTTCTTATTTGGGCTGAATAATATTCCATTGCATGAATATGTCACAATTTGTTTATTCCTTCATCTGTTAATGAACAATTGGGTTGCTTCCACCTCTTGGATCTTGTGAATAATGTTCTTTTGAACTTGGATGAACATTTAAATCTCTCTTTGATATAGAGTTATATTTTGACACCTCCTGATTTGGACCCCATTGGAGAATTACATTCCTCCATTTACCTGCTGCTCATTCTGTGTCTCAAAGGATTTTCTTTAGTCCATCCCACCCTCAAGGGCTGGAAGATTTATTTTACTTGGTGAGAGCTGATCTTTAACTTTAATGTCAGAAGGTTACTGTCTTCCTGATGACTGGCTGTTTCTCATTCATTAAGAAGTAATTTTTAATGCTACCACCAATATCTGAAGAAGATGTTAGAAGTCTTCAAGAATAAGATGACAGCTTCGAGATAGCTTCATGTTTCCCATGTGCCACTGGACTTGTGGCTAGTCTGTCCTATACCTGCCATGTATTCAGACTGATTCTACCATTCATAACTGGGTTTTCGGTGATATAGAATGTATAATAACTGCTGGTGTGAGACTGATATTTATTTACATACTATTTATGAGTAAAGAGTACTAAACAAAACAACCCTACAAAATTACATGATGGGGTAGGGTTTTTCAACTGCTTAGTGGGCAAAACATATCCAAGGATATTGGCAGCCTGATTTGCATATAATTGATGTACTAATTATAGTTAAGTTTGTCTACTAATTAAAGTAACATTGTTAGAACTTCTACTTAGACATATTGGCTAACAAAGGATATACTTGAAATTAGCAAATTATATTTCTTTTCCTCTACAATGTGAATATGAACATTTTCTATTTTTTTCCTACAAGTTCTTGGAGTATGGTTGAATGAATTATTGTAAAGTAGATATAAGTAAAAGAATATAAATAAATATATATTTTATATATTTTAAATATGTATATTTAAATATATATATTTATATATTTAAATATATATATTTTAAATATATATTTATATATTTATTTTATTTTTTTTAATTTTTTTTTTTTAAAGATTTATTTTTTATTTATACATACAAGCTGGGGTACAAGCCAGAGCTGTGGGGCGGCGAGAGGGTTCACCAGAGACAGAGCGGGGAGCAGAACAGGCAGATCAGAAATACACTGCTGAGGGGAGCAGCGGGCGAGGCAGGAGAGGTCTGCCCCACCATGTGGGATTCTCCCTGGCCGGGCGTCGAACTCGCGTCACCGCTGCCGACAGCTCCACAGCGCAGCGCTTAACCGCTGCGCCACCGGGGAGGCCCTATATATTTATTTTAAATATATATAAATTTTATTATTTTATTTATATATATATTTATTTATATATTTATATATTATAAACTACAAAGAACAATATAAATATATATTATATTTATTTATATTATAATTATATTATACTATGTTATAATTATATTGATAATAAATATAAATCAATATTATATATAAAATAAATATAACTATAATATATATAAATAAAAGAATATTTACCAACAAGGCTGACATAAATCATTCATTCAACAAACATGTCATCAGGCAGGCATTGTGCCATATAACAATGGACACAACAGAGCCCTACTCTCCTAGAGCTTATTTTTAGTACAAAAGCAGTAAATAAGAGCTCAGTGGCTAAGACAATTTCTGGTAGTGAGAAGTGTTATGGAGGGAGTAAAGCTAAGTCATGTGACAGTGTGAGTGGGGACTTGATATTTTAGATTGATAGGTCAAGGAAGATCTATTTGAGAAGGTAACATTTGATCTGATAGTAGAAACACAAGGAGCCAATGATGTGAATACCTAGGGGCAGGGCATTCGGGGGCAAGTGCTCTAAGACTGCCTGTGGCTGAAGGAGCAACAAGGAAAACTACAAAGAACAATAGATCCAACAAGGCTGGTAGGGTTGGAGTATGGTAAGAAAGAAGAGTGGGTAGGCGCCAGCTATTAGTAAGGCTAGTGTCAGGAATCCTGTATTCTAAACCCAATGGAAACCACTGAGTGGATTTGACAAGGGCAGTGACATTTCTGAGTTGTGTCTTAAAAAGATATGCTCTGAGTTTTGTAGGAAATGTATGGTCAAGGGCCAAGAGAAGAAGCAGACTTGTATTTGATCAAGGACAGGTACCTGAAATAAAGTCAAATTCTACTTTATTGATTCTGCATCTTCCTTTCTCTCTGTCTCTCCTTTTTCTGCTTCTTTCTGAGCCCATCATGCCCTTGGGCAGAATTTCTTTACCTAGAGGTTATGCCAGAATCAACGGGGAGCTGCTGCAAGAATGGCACCCAGTCTCACCAGGGCAAATTCTAGCTGAGTGATCTGGGGTGCAGTCTGATAATATTTGCTTGTTTGTTTATTGCTGTTGTGCACAGCAAGAAGTTCCAAAAGCAAAAGGTGGTGATGGGTGGGTATTGGATGGAAAGTGGAAAAGGGAGGAACAAACCAGTCCTAGGGTCTCTCAATACAATAGTAGAGATCAGATGCTCTGCACAGCCGTGATACCAAATAGTAAAAACTGGGGGCTGGAGCTGGTGGGAGGAATGCCAGTGACTGTGTCCCAAGTGACTGGCTGTCCGTGGCCCCCACCATCCTTTGCTGTGGAGAATGAGGAGAAGCAAAGTTTCAGGAAACCAGCAGAGAGAGCTCAGGGGCAACCGTAGGAGGCAAGGAAAGTTTTGAAATGGGATTTCACTAATGCAGACCCATTCTTTCCAGCTCCAGCCCTCACTAAGTGTGGAGTGAGCACACATTCTGGCTAACGGCATCTTTTCTCTGGGTGGATTGGGCCATCGGTACAACAAAATAGAAAGAGTGCTCAGGATGGTTGAGAAAGCTAAAAAACAAACAAAAACCAAGCTTATTTCTCAGCTTTTCATTTGCTAGATTGGTAATCAATAATACAACTCCCAGAGTAGAGGAGCTGGGAAATCCATAGAAGGTCCGGGCTCTTCTCATAGAATTCCATCACAGGTGGAGGAATACACCAATAGAATTTGGGGCTGAAAGAATTGGGATGGAAAGGAAGGGGTGTGGAAGTGAGCAAATTATGGGTTTCATCTAGCTCTACTCAGCTTTAAAAAGACATGCTCAACTTCCAAAGAGACCAACCAAAGGGGGTTTATTGTATAAAAGGGTTCCCAAGGGAGTTTCTTTTAAAGGCAAGTTCTCCCTAGAGCCTTCTTTCTTCTGTATCACAAGCTGGAAAAGACACAGTTAATGTTTGGACTTTGGGAACCACTGGTAGCTGAGAACTCATCCTACGTCAAGTTCTGAGGTCTGTTTTCACAGATGGTGCGGAATGTGGGTCATCGGCTCAAGGCCCTCCTCTTTCTGAACTGTTTCTGAGCTCTCCACTACTACTGTTGGCTTCCTCACTTGGCCTCTGCATCTTGTGGAAGATGACAAAGCACTTGACATTTAAAATTTATCAGCAAAGTTAAAAAAATCTAATGTGAATTAAATGGGATTTTTAATCCCCTCAACTGTTGCCATCAGTATAATCACTAGCAGAATGAAATCAGAATCAGTGGAGGAAAATATTAATCATGCATTTGCATCTATTAAATATAATGTAAGAGAGAGTAGGCTGGTGGGTGGGTAATGCGTGAGGCAGGCAGCTGTGGGTCACTGGGAGAGGAGGGTGACACTCTGGGGAGTCACTTCTCACTAGCTATTGTGGCTGCAGCACCCACAATAAGCCCTGCTTAGGGCTGATGAGGCAGAGAGCTGGTGAGGGAATCCCTATCTTCTCAGAGCCCTGGGACTTGGTCTGGCTGACACAGGAACTTGAGGGATACTTGTAGACTTGCAGTGTCTGATTTTGAAGAGTAAGGAGAAGCTCCTCCCCGGGCTGAGAGTGCTTCCTGAACCTATGATGCAAATCCCACAGCTGGGAAGGGAGTCAGGCAGTGGCTGAGGCCAAGAGTGGGGGCAAGAGTGGGGCTCTGGGGGTCACTGCCTCCAGTGAAAGACTAACCCTCATGGTAAGAGCATGCGTGGAAATAGACCTGCTTCTCATTAGCTGTGTGACTCTGGAAAAGTTGCTTAAACTAAGCTTCAGTTTCTTCAGCACCAAAATAGGGGGGAAACAATAGTTGCTATGAGGATTAAGTGGGATAATAATGTAAAAAATACTTATTCAACATCCTGTTTTTAGTAAACAACAAATTTTTAATAATCATCTCCATATAGTATGTATTTGGACAAATATTTTGAAGGCTGCGTCAGGCCACCTGGGCTTTCCACTTCTAATGGCCTGAAACCCTTTGCTCTAGATCGCTCATCTGTGTTCCAGACCCATCAGCATTCTAAACAGGACCCCTGGGGGGGGGTTCTCAACTTTCCAAGTCCACAACAGAACTGAACATTTCCCCCCATTCCAATCCTCATGTAGTCACTGATGCATAAAGGCAACTGCTCCCTTAGCCCCCCACAAGCCAGGCAATGGAAACCACTCTCACCTCCTTCTCCCTTGCTTCCGCCACCGAAATCAGATTAGAGTCCATAGCCTGGTGATTCTACCCGCTAAGTAGATCTCAAGTCCACTTCTTTCTCTCAATTTTCTAGACTAAATCCCCAGTTCATTCCGTTTCCTCAAACTCACCCATCCCTGGGCCCACAGAAGGATCTACTGAAATCGTCTAGCTGACCATTTCTGTCCAGCCTATGACACTTCAGTGACTCAAAGGTGGAATCTAACTGTCTTGACTTGGGTACCCTTCCTGGCTTGCCCCTGATACCCCTCTAGCCTGGACTCCTGCTGACTCCCCCTCCATCTTCCTGGCCCTGCGTCCTGGGTTCCTTTGCAGAAATAAAGGCATGAGTCTAACCCTGAATTTTGTCAAAGTAGAGTAGAAAAGGTGGGGTTGTCCCAACCAGACATTTTTTTAAAATGACAAAGTACAATGACAAAGTACTCTTTTATTCACCACTTCAATGACAATTTGTGTCCCTACTATGTGCTAGGTACTATGCTAGCACCATGGATACAGTGAATACCGAAGATGGCATTAAAAAAGCTTTCCTCAGGGAGCTGCAGCCCTCTCACAGGAGCCTGTAAACAGCTCAGTGGAAATGAAGAGTTATGGGCTCAAGTTTATGAAAATATATGGATATCGTAAAAGCGACATTTAAAAACAGAGGAGGAACATGGATGGCTTATTAATTGAATCCTGACAACAACCCTAAGTGATAGGTGCTATTGTTACAGATACATAAATAGAGGCACAGAGCGGTTAAGTAACTTGCTCAAAGTCATATAGTAAATGACAAGCAGGATCTGGATCAGAAACGAATCTCTTACCTGCTTTATTCCAGCCAGTTATTAGAACCAAACCAAACACAGACCCAGTTCACGAGTTTCACATTTTCATCCCATACCCTGGATCCCTCTAGAAAACTCACCTGCCAGTGGCTTAGGTCTCTCCATTCTGGTGACAACTGTACATTTCTCTCTCAAAATTCAACCTAGACTTTTCTGAGCTCCAGTTTTTCCAACTTTTTCTGGATCCCGCTTGGAATTTCCCCACTTCCCTCAAAATTAGCAGGTTTAATTCGACTCCCTCTTCATTCCAATCCAAACCTGTGCCTCCCTTGCAGCCCAGGGACCCTCCAGCTGTTCTCCCTTCCTTGGGTCTTCCCCAAATGTCTTCCCACACACACTCATCACCACATCCTGCCCACATTCCTATTGCCTTTGCTGGTGTATTTTTCTTCAACTACTCTCACCAGCTAATATACCACATTTCTTTCTTATTTAATGTGTTTGTTGTCTCTCTCCCTTCGCTAAAACGTAAGCACCATGAAGGCAATGATTTTTATTTGTTTTGTTCATGGTTATATCTTCAGTGCCTGGAACTGTGCCTGGCAGAGAGGAATTTCATTGAAAGATGCAATGATTAAATTGTAGCTTCATCTGATAGAACAATGAAATTTCCTTTAGGTCTTAGGTTTTATCTTGAAAGGGAATCAGATTTTGCATTCCACTCTATAATATATCCAATTTTATTTGAATATTAAAAGATGTTCTATATTACTCCCCCAGCCAAATCTTCAAGTAAAATCAAGGCTCCAGGTCAATGCTCCCTTTTAAGCCTCTGCACCTGGCAGAGTATCACACCCCCACTCTGCTCTTTGTCTTGCTCTTGCCTTTTGCTTTTCCTGCAGCAAATGAAGAGACCACCTGCTCCAGAAAAGGCCTCTGGGAGTGAGCTCCTGCAATGTTCAGAGCAACAACAGTGGCGAGACTGTTCAATGCCTCAAAGCCAGGGACTTGTTAGGCTTTCTGGACAGGTGTACTGAGTTTGGGAAGATGTGATTCTCTTTATTTTTCACAAATCAAATCCAATTTTTTCCCTTGTCTAATTCTATTTTTTGCTGCCAACCTTTAAAATGATCTTTATTTTTGCATTCTTTCAATTTCTCTTCCACTTTAAAATTATTTCACTCATTAACTTGCTTAACAAATTACCTTCTAGTTGCCTGGCAATACGCTGGGCATGGGAATAAAACAGTGGACACAATAGATGTGTCCCTCGTGGAACTCCCAGTGTTGTGGGGTACACACAAGAATGTAGGCTGTGCAACACGGGGGCATGATTGTTGGGATAGGGAACTGTGAGAGGCTGGGCAGGCCCCTACAAGAGCACCTAACCCTTGAACCCAAGGAAGACTCTCCAAAGGAAGTGATAATAGACTGACGCTCAGAAATGAGTACAAGCTACGCAGGCCACTGAGAGCAGGTCCTGAGCCGAGGCCTGCACGCTGTCAGGAACGTGGTCACACCAAAGCGGGCAGGGGAGGCGGGCAGTGCGCATGCGCACAGAAGCCATTCTATGCTGGTAGGATTTGGGAACTGGGGAATTCTTCCCCTGAGGAAGAGCAGACTTGGGCTCCCTCGGGTGTTTGGAAGACTAACATATAGAAAATGGATTTGGTTTTAGTCTTAGTGGTTCCAGAAGGCAGGGTGATAGCACTGGGTCTGTGTTAAAGGTAGGTGGGGTCTTTGGATGGCGCTGTCCAAGACCATGGTGGCCACGGCAGAGGGCGTGAGTGCCTTATCATTGGAGAGGTTGAGAAGGAGCTGGAAGGTATGTGCAGTAATCGCACTTGCCAGGGAAGTGGGGAGGAAGATCTTTGGTAGCTCCTCCCACCAGAGACTGTACGTCTGGGTCATCTTTCTTCAGGAGGGCGTTTGTCAAGGAGAGAATGTTTGCGGGCATGTTTGGGGTCTGCCTTACCCTACCAAGTAGAGAAATACCAGATCGAGCCTTACCAGTGGGAGCCAGTCAGGGAGGGCAGCACGGGCAAGGCTGCAAGTAACTCACAGGTGAAAGACTGGGGCACAGAGCAGAAGAGCAGAAGAAGTGGGGCAAAGGAGTGTCTGAGTGGCTCAGAATAGAAGGGGCACAATGCAGGGAAGTGAAGACCCCCGCCCTGAGTCAGGGACCTTGTGCTCAAGTCCCAGTTCTTTCCAATACATATGGGGTGTCTTCAGGTCAGACACTTCCCTCTGTATGTCTGTTTGCTCCTTGTTCCTGGTCCCCTGGCTAATAAGTGGCAAACTGGGATTTGAACCCAGAGAATCTAACTCCAGAGCTGTTTATTTGCTTTGTAATAAGGTAATATTTTCTGTCTTGAAGAATAAAGAAAATGTCAAAAACTGAACAATCATTTGTTCTGGGGAGGGGTCACCCAGCCGATGGTCTTTACTATTCCTTGTGCTTTCGTGCGATTATTCAAATTTCTTAAAAGAAAAATAAACTAGAGACAATCCCTATTCTCAAGAAATTCTTAGTCCACCAGACTCACGGCTGCAGCACAGACGAAGCGCCAGGAGACAGGGACTGTGCTGTGGGAGTTAAGCAGGGGACAGGCCAGAGCACCCTTGGGTGAGCATGGGAGGGTTTGTAGCAGCAGGGACGTTAGAAACTGGCCTTGGGAACTGGGTCCAAATAAAAAGTTCGGATGTGTAGTGTTGAGCTGAGGGAGCAGCCAGGCAGAGGGCTGGGAAAGGGCCACACCAGGAGAGCCCATGTAGTTGGAGTCGAGGGCATGTGCTGTGGGGGGGAATGGAGAACATTGCTAGAAATCAGCAGAAGTCTGAGGATGGCAGGAATTATTCTGCACTTGCCCGGGCCCCCACCCCCGGAGGATGGCCTTCTGTTTGGCAGGAGCACACTGGTGCCTCGGAAGCTTGCCTCTTCTCCTTCCTAGCTGTTCTCATGAGATGCCCATCTGGCTATTTTTACTGCATCTCCAGATGTTCTCTGGGCTCCCGCTGTGAATTATCTGCTGACCCAGCGCTGGCCCCTCCCCATCAGGGGTGCTTTCAGTGTAAAACACAGCCACGTTGAAACTGGCGGGACCTCATCTGCCTGGGAAACCATATTCAGACCAATCTGCGTGGACTCTATTCTGGGCTCCAAGCCGACTCAGGGTCACCTGCACAGAAGTGGCTGAGATGTCCCCAGGCTGTCTACAATGGCTCCTGACAGCCGCGGGAGGGACAGATGCAGGCTAGCATGTAATTAGTGCCAGGAACGCAGCTCTCTGATCACTTTCCTCCAAAAACGTGCCTCTCTGGCTGAGAGGCAGATAATGGACAATCACAGAAGATCCTTGATTATGGCTTGATTGAGCTTATGGGAGCTCCAGACGGCTAATGCAATTGTGGCTTCCAAACCATTCAGTGGAGGGCATTTCCATATGGACAGGGAATTGAATAAAGCTGTCCTGAACACTTTGCTGGGCTTGTGCCTCCAGTGTCTGGCCGGATATAATCTTCTGCTTCAGGTGACCTCGACAGAGACTGTAGGGAGTGGCCATGACCCAGGCAGCGAAGGCCAGCTTCCTCCTTAATTACTGTCACATTTCTCCTTCGGGCTCTTGACCTGTGTGGCACTAGCATTTTGCTCCCTTTCTTGGAACCAGAGATCCGTTCTCTGTCCCCAGCCTCCAGTCAACACCATAGCTCCAAGCCCTGAACTTTTAGTAAGCAGAAGATCATGCTGGACACTCTCCACAGGGCATCCCCACTGATCTGGTGGAGATGAGCCAGGGAAAAGCTGAGGGGAAAGTACGGGTCTCAGTCAGGGCCTCTGGGAGTGGTCTCCGATCTGCCCTGACCCAGGGTTTGGCCAAGGTCCACCCCTTTCTGGATCTGCAAGATAAGGGGAACAGGTTAGATGATTTCTAAAGGCCAGGGATAAAGCTGTTTACCGTGATCTACAAAAGCAATAATGTAAGTGATGCAGGATATGGAAGTCATCTTTCTGCTGTCTCAAAATGTTGGTAAAAGGCCAAAACTTGAAAGAGTGGCTGCTGGATACCCTCTCTGGGGCTTCCAGAAAAAAATGTTGAACCAGTCCCTAGTCTTTTCTCCATTATCCATCTTCAGCCCATATAGCTAGAAGAGTTAGAGTTCATTGAAGGAGGGAACTTAGAGGAGTTGTTGGCTCTTGGTGTAGTATTGAGAGCTGTGGCATTCCCTCTCTGCCCCACAGGGAAGGGAAGGAAAGAGGTTGTTCCCCTTACCCAATACCAAGTGACGGCAACTACAAGAGAATTACTTTGAAGCTGAGGTGCCAGCAAAAGGGCAAATAGGCACTTCATTCTCCAACTGGATTAGTGCTGTGGTATGGAAACTTCAAAGCCTACCCAGTGTTGCTAAGGTGTGGACACAATGGGAGAGCTTGGTGTGCATCTCCAAAATACACGCATATAGAAACTAGCGCCAGGAGAACTCTGAAAGCAAGTGGCAGTTGGAATCATTCATGAGGCCAAAGGCAGGCCAAGGAATGGTCATTGACATTATTATTGACCATAGCAATGATGCATGAGTATCTCATGAGGGATAGCTGGGCTTAGATAGTCATAGGTGGTGAAGACCCTCTGCTTTCCAGGCCAGGGGCCCCATCACTGTGGACCCTGCGGTGCGAGGGGGATTACAAGGGATTAGCTAGTGTGCAGCGCATATCGAGAGATTGTTCAGGATGGAGGTCCCTAAAGGAACCTCCTAATGAAAGAGCCAGGATTTGAAGGCTTGCCACATCCCCGGCAAACAGCATTGGCCAACAGAGAACTCTAGGACCAGTTAAATTAAAGTGAAGACCTATGCTCTTACCTTCTAATCTCCACTCCTCCTGCCTGATCCTAGAGTAGCCGAGCACAGCAGAGAGATGAGGTTGGGAAGGGGGAAAGCACCGAGTGAAAGAGTAGACCACAGCCCTCTCCACGGCTAGTGGACCTCAGCCCTTCTCAGACCAAGGTGCAAGCCCCTTAGCTTCAGACTGTTCAGCATACAGTATTCATAACCAATTTTCTGGTTTGATGTCTTCCTATATTTCCTTTGGCTTAATATTGAAATGAAAAAGTGAAAAATGGGCGATTTACACCTCAAACAGGGAAAATACTGTGTCAAAGGAACAAACTTCATCTGCTTGGCCCCAGCTAGCCTTCACTGACTCTCCAGGGAACTGGAAGCTTCTGTACTCACTCCTAAAGTCCACCATTCTGACTCCTGGGAGGGTCCATCTGTCTTCTAGACACTGTGCTCTTCCAAGACCAGAGGCTGCATCTCCACAGCTTGGTCTGGAGAAGCTCTCAACAAATGCACTTGTTGAATATGTTTCTGCTTCTGATCCTGAGGCCCTGCTCAGTCCAGAGTTGGGGGCCTCAGTTTTCTCATTTTATAAAATGGCACTTTGGACTGGATGGACGACTTTTAAAACTGATTTACAATCCCATTATGTTTCAGGAAGGTGGCTTCATACCCTGCTGAGTGTATCACACCCACCACCAAGGAGTCTAAGGCCACTCACGGTCATCACACCCAAGCAGCCCACCCTTGCTCTCGCTCTCCCCTGCCTCCCAGTGATCATCAATTTTTGTCGAAGTCTGAGCTTCGTTTATAGTCTTTTGTTAGTTCGTTTGCTTGATTTCTTTATATTCCACACAAGTGAAACTATCCAGTATTTGTCCTCTGACTAATTTCACTTAACATAATCACCTCAAGTTCCATCCAACTTCCATCCAAAAGGCAAGATTTCATGCTTTTTAAAATTCCGTTGTATATATACTATACCTCCTTTATCTAATAAATGCCATTGACAGGCCTTTCGGTTGCTTCCAAGTCTTGGCTATTGTGAATAGTCAGGCTGGATAATTTTAAGGCCCCCCTAAGTCCAGAACGCTTAGATTGACAGCCTGGGGCTTCTGTTTATTTCCACTCCGGGAAATGTTCTGACAAGCAGCTGTTGAGTGTTCAGTGCTGATTCCTTTGAGGGAAAGGCCCAAAATGGGCAGCAGGGACCGCCCACTTCTATGCTGGCCCCGTTGTGAAATCTATTTTGCATTGGAGTATACCAGGGTGGATGCTAGGTCCCAGGCAGGGCTGGGGAGGCCGGGATAACCGCCACTCCTTCCTGCACCTTCCACACTGCGGTGGAAGGGAGGTTCACTTGTATGTGGCAACGTCCTACCCAACCCTGAGTTTTGCCAGGACCTCAATCCCGGGGAAAAAGGGAAAGCAAGCCGAAACCCAGCCCAAGAGGTTTGGCGGCAGCAGTCAGGTCTACGTAAACTTAGGCTGGGGGAGCAAGGCCTGAGCCCAGCTGAAAACTGGGGAGCAAGGTTGAGGTCTAACCCTAGCAGTGATGCTGGTGCTGAGTCCCACGCTTTGGCTTGAGAATCTGACGTTCCTTTAAGGATGGGAGGGTGTGATTGAGGGTTAGCAGGGCCATAAATGTACATGGGAGGTGCAGAGCTTGACAGCCCCCCAGCCTTCTTGTCAAATATCTATATTGCCCCATTTACTGTTGTACCTCATTTGCACAGGGATAAACACTGTGATTTATAAATACAGTAAGTTCCCCCTTATCCATGGGGTAAGTGTTGCAAGACCCCCAGTGGATACCTGAACCCCTGGAGAGAACTGAACCCTAGATGTACTATGTTTTTATCCCATGTGTCCATAACTCTGATAAAGTTTACTTAGTGAATTAGGCACATTAAGAGATTAACAACAATAACTAATAATAAACTAGAGCAATTATAATAATATACTATAATTAAAGTTATGCAAATGAAGTCTCTCTTTCTCAAAACGTCTTACTGTACATACTATTTTCAGGTCATGGTTAACCTTGGGTAACTGGAGCCATAGAAAGCAAAACCATGGACTTGGGGCGGGGGAGCTGCTGCATTTACCTGCAACAGCACGGAACTCACATAAGGGAAACTAGCGCTGCTTGCTGCAGCATTGAATCTGGAGTTCACCAGGAAGTTGAGGGTGCCCTGGGGTGCTCAGCTGGGCTAGGAGGACTCGGGAACCTGAGACAGAGACAGAAAGAGGGACGTAAGCCCAAAGCTGTGTGCTTTGGCCACCTCTGGGCTCTGGCTCCCCGGTCTTCTCAGCAGACATAGAGCTGTGGCATTTGTGTAGGTCGGGCAGTCGTGGCAGCGGGCCGCTTCAGAATCGGGCCCTCCTGTCTCTCCACCTCCTCACACCCGGGCATTTACCGCGGGCACCATCTCAAGTGCCCGCCCCTGGGAGAGCTCTCAGCATGCAACCAGGGCAATGAGAATTGCCCTGGGGGGGCGACTGGTGAGGAAGAGCAGAGCTGGGGCTGAGCCCTGCCCTCTCCTTGGAGCTGTCTGACTCTCAGAAGTGCGACTTTGTGGAGAAATTCAAACCTGGCAGGTGGCTGCCCCTTCCCACACAGCATGACTCGGCTGGGCCAGTTCATGCAGCTTTGCATGACCCACTGGCCTGCTGGAAGGTTGCTGTGTTTCCTGCCCTGATTTCTTTAGGGGCTAACCTGAGTTCTCTTAGGAATGCACCAGGGGCTCTAATGAAGGCTTCCCGGGTGTCTTGGGCATATGTGGTTTGTCCCACTGACAGGAGATGGCTGTTTCAGCAAAAAAAAATTGATCACCATGGCTAGGCTGGGCCAGCACATGGGAGTAGAATGTTCTACTTTCCAATAAAAGGAACTCTGAAGCATCTTCATTCTTGTAGTTTTAATCATAAAATTAAGCAAATTTATGGAAGAAAAATAAACATTTAACTCAGTTTTATTTATGGCTCATTCTGGGGGAGAAAATAACCTTGTCAAGCCGTCACCAGCACTTGAGGGCATGTTGGGAGGAAAGGTACAGTGGGATATGTGGCTTGAAAATAAGATTCTCCCAATCACCCCCGGCTGAGTGCCCAGCCTCCCTGGAAGTGAAGCAGGGAATTGAAGGTGGCCCTGGGAACCCCAGAGGCAAATATCCATGCACCTTCTCTCCCTTAGTGTTGTGACCCAGTGCTGTGGCTTAAATTGTGTCCCTACAAGTTCTGTTGAAACCCTCCCCCATGCATGGTACTGGTGAATATGCCTGATCTGGAAATAGTCTTCTTGTTTTAAAAGATTTATTTATTTATGCATGCAAGCTGGGTGTAGGCCAGAGCTGTGGGGTGGTGAGAGGATTCACCAGAGACAGAGTGGGGAGCAGAACAGGCAGATCGACCAAAGGACACTGCTGAGGGGAACAGCGGGCGTGATAGGAGAGGTCTGCTGTGCTATGTGGGAATCTGCCTGTCCGGGTATAGAACTCGTGCTGCAGTGGCTCTGGATAGCTTCATAGTGTTGCGCTTAACCCGTTGTGTCACCAGGGAGACCCTGGAAATGGTCTTTATTGATGCAATCAAGGTAAGATGAGCTCACTGTTGCTTTGGGAGGACCCCAAATCCAATCACTGGTGTCCCTCTAAGCAGAGTTGCAGAGACACAAGGAACAGACACACAGACAGCCAGGAGAGAGAGAGGCAGAAATTGCAGTGATGTAGCCAGTGCCAAGGAACACTAAGGATCACCAGAACCACCAGCAGCAAGGATGCGAGGAAGGATTTTTCCTTGAACCTCTGAGGGCGCATAGCCCTGCTAAACTCTCATTTCTGACTTCCAGTCTCCAGAACTGAGAGAGAATAAGTTTCTGTTGTGTCAAACCACCCAGTTTGTGGCACTTTCTCACAGCAGCCCTAGGAAATGCACCCAGCTACACGCCACGGCCCTGCTGGCAAGCAGCGTGGGTTTTGTTTCCTGTTCAAGTTCTGGATACCAAGGCAGCTGGCCCTGGTCATCTTTGGTGGCAGTCCTGAGGACCAGCAGCGCCGATGGTTCAGGGGCTGCCCTGGGCGAGTCAGCCATAACCGGACGCGGTGGGGTGACATGGGCCAGAGCAGGACTCTTTCAACTCAAGTCTGGAGAGCTCGAAGCTCCAGCCTCCCTGTGTGCAGGCCCAGTACCTGGGCAGGGTCTACAGAGAGGCGTCTACAGAGCTGAGGTCCACCCGGAGGGGTTGTTGGTGCCCTCCACTCCCCCTTTGCCTGCCTCAACCTAGTTTCTACTTTCCACTGCCAATGGCCGGAAGGAAAGTAGATATATATTTTGTTTTAACTGTAGGGACTTGGGTCCCAGATTCAGATCCCCACATCCAGAGTCTCAAGCTGGATTTTGGCACCCACCAACCTGTGACGGTGGCCTGGGCAGACCTGGGGAAACTTGCTTCCCCATTTCTAGATCCCTCCTGTGAAATGGAGTCAACGCCACTGCGCTGCTTAGAATGAAATCAAACAAGCAAATGGATGCGAACATTCTTTGATCTTGTTGAAGCACCAACCCCATGTGGAATTCTGCAGGTGCAGAACAGCTCTTCCCCCCGCTCCCACTTCAGAATGGGCTCCCTGCAGAAGCCAGGATGTGCAGACTGAGGGGCAGGCTGGGGCTGGGGTGCCGGCTGGCCGCCTGCTTTTCCTTTGTCTTTTTCGATAATGCTAATTTGGTTACTCTTAGTAACAGCTATTCCCCATTACTATTACTCATTCCAGGCTCTGAATCATTCTGATGGATACAACTTGACATCAACCAATTTGCCTAATTCATCACCTTTGCATTTCTTTAATACTGAAGACAAAGTGGGAAGGTTTTCCAACTGGCTTTGCAATTTTCTTTTCTCCTCTCCTCCAGCATCAGCGGGGGATGCAGAAAAGGTTTCCTCTGAAGGGCTGCCGGGTGGAAAAATCAGCTGGCCATTCACTGCGTGGCCTCTATCAAGCTCCAGTGACCATGGCTGTGCCTTGTCCTTGATTCTACAGCCCCCAGGACCGCTGGCTGTTGGGTGGCCATCCATTTTCTGGGTGTGATTAAGCTCAGTCTGCCTGAGGCTGACGATACTCCCTTGCACTTGTGCGAGCTGATCCGTGGCCTGAAGGTTGGGACTCTCTGCTGTGGCTCAAGCCTGATTCTTCCCACTTCCAATTTCAGAAAGTCCAATGTCAACTCCAAGGCCAGCCCAGCCACCTTCTCCATGGAGGAAGAAATCTGCTTGGTACCTTCACTTCCCTTCTCCTGTTTCTTTCTTAGGACCCTTCATCCTTTCTTTCCCATAAAATAAAAGTGCTGACTATATATAACAAGTCAAACAATATAGAAATTAAGGGAATGGTTCATATTCTCTCCAGCCCCCCTCTTCTACTTTGCCTTCCCCCTTGAGTCCCCTTGAGGACCAGTGTTTCATCTGCATCTTCTTGTGTCTGTCTTGATGCTCCCACTCATATACACATTCACATAGTCACATACATAAGGGGATTTTCTTCTCATTTTTAAACAGAAGCATACTATACATATACAATTAACTTTTAAAAAAACTTGACAGTCTCTTGTGGACCTTCCTTTATATGAATTCACCTATACCTACTTCATTTTAATGGCTTTCTAGTGGTCTGTGTATTTATTCAACCCTTCTTGTTTTCTGTTCTATAATCCTTGTTCACGTATCTTTTATATTAGCACTTGTTTCTGTAGGAAAGAGTAACAAATGTGTGATTTCTGTGTCCAAGGATGTGACATCCTTCATTCTCATAGTTATGACCAGACAGAGTGCAGTGATGCCGCTAGTGAGTGTGGGAGGCTGGTTTCCTCACACCCTCATCAGCTTTTACATGTTCAATGTAAATATTTTACCTTTATGCTTATCTGCTGGGTGACAAATTGCATTTTATTGTTTTAACTTGCATTTCCCTGAATACTAGTGAATTTGAGCATCTTTTTTTTTTTTTTTAAAGATTTATTTTTTATTTATACATATAAGCTGGGGTACAGGCCAGAGGCATGGGGCGGCGAGAGGGTTCACCAGAGACAGAGTGGGGAGCAGAACAGGCAGATCAGAAATACGCTGCTGAGGGGAGCAGCGGGCAAGGCAGGAGAGGTCTGCCACACCATGTGGGATTCTCCCCGGCCGGGCGTCGAACTCGCGTCGCTGCTGCCGACAGCTCCACAGCGCAGCACTCAACCACTGCGCCACCGGGGAGGCCCGAATTTGAGCATCTTTTTATATTTATTGGACATTTGTATTGCTTTTCTAAGAATTCCTTGTTCAAATCCTTGGCCCATTTTTTATTACTTCCTTTCACTCTTACTGCCTGATGTGATAGTTATCTTTAACTTGTCCAACATCCCCCTCAATAATAGCCAATGTCTGTGTAGCATATGAAGCATCTCCACATACATTAGCTCATTATGCCCTCATTGTGATTTGGAGAGGAGTTCATTATTCCCCTTAGTTTTGGGAATTTAAATCTCAAAGATCTGCTCGAGGTGCTTAGGCTATTAGTGGCAGGTTAGACATAACTGTGGGGTCCATGGTGACTTTTTTCCTTCATATTGTGCCTGCATAGGCCTTGCACCAGGGAATATTGCAGAAAACAAGTTGCAGAATGGCTAAAGCGACATATGATGGATGGCTTGATGGATGAAGGAACTGACAGATAGATAGATGAAAAGATGGAGGTTTGGGTCTTCTTCCCAGTTCAATTCGTCTCCCCCTTATTATTCGTCTCCTGAATTCCTGTTAAAAAATGGCCTTCTCATTCTTCATTGCCATTGCCAACACAGGGTCTTCAGAGCTGTTTGCCTTTCTGTACCCCTTGATTTCTCATGTGCTGAGGAATCTCTGGCCCATGCTTGGAAAACAGCCCTTTGCTGACATTTGTTTGGTGTTACAAGTGGGGGATGGAGGGAAGAGCTACTGGCATTGCATGAATGGGAGACAGGGATGCAGCTTGCTTTCTGCAGTATTCCCAGGTGCAATATTCCCCAGTGCCCAGAACAGGGGCCACGACAAAGCATGACGAGCTCCACATGTTGGGAGCACGGCCGCCAAGAGCCCTGGCTGCGACTCACGGCTGCGCAGGAGACGCTGCACGAGGAAAAGCACAGAGAGAAGATTTGCAAACTCAAGGGACTTGGCTTAAGGCGTCTGCGTGCCCACTGTGTCATCTTGCACCAGGCCTCTCGAAGCCTCAAATTTTCAAGTGTAAAATTGGAAAGATATCACCCTCCTTTAAATTGGGGAGACAAAGCAGAATGATGTGCAAGAAAGGGCACTGGGTGGAGGTAAGAGTTGGGCACTGCCGCTGGGAAGTGCTTGGGATGGGCTCTTATGTACCCGGGCGTGAGTTTGCGGGTATCCTCTCTTGGTCTCTGGGCTCATTTTGTGGAGGGTCTTTGGATGTGAAAATGCAGGTGTTTGTGGTTTGGAGTCCAAAGGACTAGCTGAATGCTAATCTCCCAGTGTCCTTGTTTGCTCCTCGGGAAACTTTGTGGGTGGACAGTTAATCAATGGGGGGAAATGATGACTTCTGCATGTGCACATTCCGAGCGGCCGCGCAGGCTGAGACCAGGCCCGGAGAATACACACTTACTCTGGGAGGCAGGCTTGCCTGGGCGCCCTGGTGGAATTCCTAATCCTGGTTCTCCTTGGCTAGGGGACAGGGTCTGATCCATTCCAGACATCAAACAAGGAGGCAAAGGAAGAGGAAGAATGGAGGCAAAGGGCCACATGTAGGGCCTAGAAAAACAGGGAAAACAAAAAAGGGAAAGAGGAAAGAAAGCGGGAGGGAGGCTTGAGGAAACTTGGACCCTAAGAGCGATGCCTAGAGAGACATTTTACGCATTTGATCGTGGGATGGGCAAATGAGTTTCCTGATTTCCCTAGCACGTCATTCCACTTCTGACCTCAGCCTCCACTCTGACCACATGTCCTGACCCATACTGCAGTTCTGCCTTGTCCCGACCCCAACCCTGCTCCCTGGGTGCTTGTCTTCCTGCGCCCAGCCCCTCCCTTGATCTCTCAGCTCTAACTAGAACAATCCCACCTGTCTTGACTCAGTCTGCCATATTCCCTTTGGTAGGAAAAGAGAGGGAGAGGCTGAGGAGAGGGGCCAGTCTTTTTTGAAGCCAGGGAATCAGACTCCCTAGCCTTCTGCCAGCTTATTCTACCCCAAAGAAAGTCCTTTCCTATACTGCCACCCAGAACCAGCCTGTGCACAGACATGCGTGCTCTGAGGTATGAGAGTGGCACACGAGCATCTCCTCCAGTCGGCAGAGTTCACAGACCAGGAGCAATGGACTCTCGACCCAGGATCCAGACCTTCTCCGTGCCTGCGTGGCCTGAATCCATTGGCCTTCTTGTCTTTCTGGAACTTTGGGCTAGGCTCGCCCTCCTCTTAGTAAGAAGCTTCTGGGAGGGTGGAGGACAAGAGCAGATAAAGCTGAGGATGGCAGGATGGCACATATGGTGATTCAGACCCTAGTTCCAGGAAGGAGCTATCTGGGGAAATTCCTTGATCCGTGTTTCTCACTCAGCAGTGGTAGCAGGCTGGATGGAGGGGGACACGGACCGCCTGCCTGCCTGTCTCCCCATGAGGGGACTGGCCCCTCTAGGGACCTCAGGCTGCCTCCAGCCTGGCTGGGTGGGGCGGAGATGGCGGGGGCCGGGGTGGCAGCTGTGGGTTGCACCGAGGCCTGTCAGGGAGGAATGATTAATGAACAGCCGCACCAGCTGAGGCTAACCTTTGGAGAGCTGAGCAGGACATCTGCAGAACTGTCAGCGCTCTGACAAGGACAGAGCTGAACAACCAATTATGCCGCCATCACTAAGGTGGGCTGTCACTTTAATCCCAGCCATTCACTTAGGCAAGGACAGGGAAATTTCTCCTCTGCGGAGGCGTGTGCCTTGGCCACCTTAACCATTTCAGGACAGGGCAGGTATCCTCGCTGGGAGCTGCTGGAGCAAAGCCCCCTTGACAAGGGTCGCTACTTCTGGACTTTCCCCTGTTCCCATGGCGTACTGGCCACAGAGACCAAATCCCAAAGCTACACGGGTGGCTCCCATTCCATCCTGCTGCCTCCTGTGGCTTGAAGGATAATGTCGGAATTCCTTGCTGGCATTCAAAGTCCTCTATCCTGTTTATTCAGTCCATTATTTAGCTGATGAACAATTACCTATGGGGCATCTGGTATGTAGAAGGCATCTTGCTATCCAGTGAGCAGGTATTAAATATGAGCTAGTCCCTGCCCTTCAGAAGTGTGTGATATCAGAGTAGAAGCAGACAAGTCAGTCCCCAAGTGGTGTGTACAGTCTCTTATAGAGGTAGTGACAGAAAGTTGTGGGAAGCGGGAGGAGAGACACACAAGCAGGGTGGTGGGGCCGAGGGCAGGGGTCAGCTTGGGCTTTGTCTGAAGGGATGAGCACACAGAGATGGGGAAGGGAAAAGCATCACAAAGACACAGAGGTGGGGAATTGCTGCCTTCCAGCAACAGTAAGGACAGGGAGTCCCCACTTAACCTCATCCACAGGTTCTTGGGAACTATGACTAGCAAAATGACATCTCACCACCTCAGGCCCTTGATCATCACCATTTCATTGGTTGAGTGGAGGCCAGGATTTCTCATTTCCTTTCTAATGAAGTGACATCAAATGAAACAATGTTGTTGGAGACCTGCTGTAACTTCAGGTCTCTAAAATGCCAGGAGAAGTGACCCTGGTTTGGAAAAGTGGGGACCAGATGGTGAAGCGCTTTGAATGCTTGATCAAGTGATTTGGAGTTTATCCTGTTTCTTAGAAGAAAAAGTAGTTTGGGGGCCTCCCTGGTGGCGCAGCGGTTGAGCGCTGCACTGTGGAGCTGTTGGAGGCATGCGATGTGAGTTCGATGCCCAGCCGGGGAGAATCCCACATGGTGTGGCAGACCTCTCCTGCCTTGCCCGCTGCTCCCCTCAGCAGTGTATTTCTGATCTGCCTGTTCTGCTCCCCACTCTGTCTCTGGTGAACCCTCTCGCCGCCTCCCGCCTCTGGCCTGTACCCCGGCTTGAACAAAAAAAAAAAAAAAAAAAAGAAGAAAAAGTAGTTTGGGACATGCCCTCCTACCTGCATTTTTGACCCCCTGTACCTCTATTTTACCAATATCCTGATTCCAGGCACACTGGACTTTTTGTTATTCTCTAAACTTGCCATAGCTTCATACCTCCATGCTTTTGCTCTTGCTATTCTCTCAGTCTGGAATAGCATTCCAGACCTCTCCCATTCTTTACTATAGAACTAGGGATTGTCTTCAGCTGCTAATAACAGAAGCCTGAAATGAAAGTGGTTTCAGTAAGATTTTTCTTTCATGTAACATGAAATTTAGTGATAAGTAATTCAGGGCCAACAGGAGCACAGCAGTGTCTTGGGGGACCCAGGCCCTCTCATCTTCTGTACCACCGTCCTTTGTGTGGTTCCCTTCTTCAAAGTCTCCTCATTGTCACAACATGGCTGCTACCACCAGTAGTTCTCCTCAGATAAGAAGAAAAAGGAAGGGAAAAGAAGCAAAAAGCATGTACTTTCTAACTTAGCCACTTTGAAGAGATTTTTGTCTTGTTTTGTTTGTTTTTAGACACTACCCTAAATCTTTTTATTTCTTTGGTTACTCTAGCTGCAAAAGAAAGTGAGAAATACGGTTTTTGCAGTGTTCATTCTATTTCTCCAACAAAATCAGGATTCTATTATTAAGGGAGAAGCAGAGAATGGCTAGACAACCAGCCATCTCTGCCACAATTGATAAGCAAAAAGCACCTGAGCATTGTCAAAGAGTCAGGGATGGAAGAAACTAAGGGTTTAAGGATGGAAAAATTATAGCATAAAAGGCCTAGTAGAGAACAGTAAAACTATGGAAGATAAATAAATCTAAGTAATAGATAAAAAGTCTAGATAGTCCCAAATTTCTAATGTTTAGCTTGAATTAAAAAGTTTCACATGATGTAAAAAGAGAACAACAAAATAAAACAACCTGTTTCTAAAATCTCAGTTTTAAAAGAAATGATGAAAAGTGAAGTTGGAAAAAAAAAAACAAAAGTCTACTTAACTATCACCTTAAATAAAAAGATTTCAAGAGTCCAATTCACACTTGATTCTGACAACCAGAAGAACGTCATGGAAAGGCAATTTTTTAAATATCAAGGTACAAATAGTGGAATTAGAGCCAATATTTATCTTTTAATACATAGAGAAAATAAATGCAAAGAAAATTGGGCCTATCTCCCATTAGAGAGGTAATAACATAATGAATAACAAGATGGCAGGGAAAAGACAAAACAGCTAGTTATGACAATGTGTATAAATGTATTAAATTCCACTGTTAAAATATAAAGACTCTCAGATGCTACAAAAATAAAATTCAAATGTGTCCTATTTGTAAGACCATCAACTGAAACAAAGTTGGAAGGAAATTTTTTAAGGAGTGGGTGAAAGTGTGCCAGGCAAACAGGCAAACAGGCAAGAAGTCAGGGACTCCTATTATTAATTGGGCAAAGTACAAAGAGGTGCAAGGAAGAATTCAGTAAGAAAGTCTTGTTTCATGTAAGGAATCCCAATTTTAGCCTGAGTCAGGCTCAGAAATCTCTGAATACTCCTTCTGGGACACCAGAAATCCATGTGCCCAGAGGCTAAAGGGTCTCTCATGGAGGGGAGGGGAGAACCTCAAGCTGTGACCCATCAGGGGCTGAGATGACTAGATATGTTCATAAGGTGACAGATCTTCCCACCCTCCTCACCTGACATTTCAGTTGGCTCAGGATTAGTGGTAAAGGGACCAAGCACAGTGAGCATGACCAGAAAGGAAGTCTTAGTCACCGGACAAGGAATCAATTATTAGGATAGTGTGGTCTCTGTTACTGGGATCTGCCTTTTGACACATTCTCTGTTATTTTTCTAAGTCTTAAGGAGCACATGAAACCTGTAACAAAAGACTGAAAGGATTACTTTCTTAAAAGGTGGCTAAAAGCCAAACTAGCAGTATTTCCTTGAGATCCCTGTAACAGTAGAATTAAAAGGTGGAAATGCCTATTCACTTCTACTTTGCATTTTGTGCATGCAATGTGATTGCTGTTTTAGAACTATCTCTCTGGTAGCAATGCAGAATAAGTTGGAAGTTAGAGACTTACAGATAACCAGCATTTAAAAAGCTGTAAAAGAAATCTAAGAGAAAAGTGCAATTGTGCATTAATAGGGCTCTAACATATTGTCAGCAATAAAACAGGTGTGTTTAACAAATAAATGCACAAAGATGACACAGATCGTGGAATTAACAAATAAGAACTTTAAAATAGCTATGATTTATGAACATGCTAAAGGACTTAAGGGAAAACCTGAATATAACAAGGAAATAGATGGAATATATCTTTTAAAGCACCAAGTGGAACTTCTAGAGGTAAAAATATAACCAATAAAATATTTACTGAATGGGATTAACATCAGACTAATCACAGGAGAAGAAAACTCTCGTAAATTTGAAAACATAGTAACAGAAACTATCAAAATTGAAGCACAGAGAAAAAAGCAGAACTGAAAAAAATTAAAGAGACTTAATGACCTGTGGGACACTATGAGATTTAACATCCATGTAATGAGAGTCTCAGAAAGGAGAAGAGAGGGAGAGCAGGAAACTAGAGAAATAATTGTCAAATTTCCCCAAAGTTGATGAACCCACAGATCTGTGAAACTAATGGAGGGTAAACACAAAGAAAATCACACAAAGTCATATCATAATCAAATTCTAAAGACCAGTACTAGGTGAATATCTGAAAAGCAGTCAGAGTAGAAATAACATGATATACACGTGATGTCATGTAAAAGTAGCCACAAACATCTGTCTAGAAACTAAGCAGAAGATAACGCAGGGACATCTTTATGTGATTGACCAACCAATCAAACCTATCAACCAAGAATTCTATATGTAGTGAAAATAGCTTTCAAAAATAAAGGGGGAAAATACACATTTTTAGAGAAACAAAAGCTGACAGGAATTGTTGCCAGCATAAACCTTAAAGAAAGTTATTTAGGCTAAAGTAAAATGAGGCCAGATGGGAATATGAATGTACATAAAGGAACAAAGAGTGCTAGAAAGAGTAAATACAGGAGTAAGAATAAATTTTTTTTCCTATCACATTTAAATTACTTTAAAAGGTAATTGTCTATGTAGGGGTAAATTACATGATGTGTGGTGGGTGTTAAAATACATACAAAAACATAATGAATGGGAAATATTCTGCCATAAGGTTTCTGTATTGCACATAAAATTATAAAGTATCGATGAAAGGTATACTATTGCATGATGTGAGCCTTAGAGCAACCATATAAATTATAATTAAAGAAATGGTGTAACTAATAAGCCAATATTATTATTGGGATATTGAAAAGTCCTCAGTCCAAAAGTTGATAATAAAGGGGATAAAGAAAACAAGAACATACTGAATTTGTGGAAAATAAACAACAAGATGGTAGATTTAAACCCAGCTACATCAATAACTACTGACAAGTACATAGTGAAAAGTAAACACTTTTTTTTTAAACTGTAAATAGTATAAGCTTCCTAATTAAAAGGTAGAGATTATCACACCAGATTAAAAACAAAAACAAGATCCAATTATATCATGTCTATAGGAAATCCACTTTAAATATAAATAAAATATGTTAAAATTGAAAGGATACAGAAATATCTATATCATGAAAACATGAATCAAAAGAAAGATGGAGTGAGTATATTAACATCAAGTAAAGTAAATTTCAGAAGAAATTTTATTAGCTATACTTACAAAAATAAAAGGGTCAATTCATCAAGAAGAGATCACAATCCCCAAAGCACCTTATAACAGAGCTTCAAGATATGGAACAAAAACTAACACAAAACCAAAAAGAGAAAGGAAAAATTATCACTATAGTTGGAATTTCAAAATTCCTCTCTCAGTAGTTGCTAGAACAAGTAGTCAGAAGATGAGTAAGCATATAGAAGATCTGAATAGTGCTATCAGCCAATTTAAACTTTTTGACACTTCTAGAAAATAGTTTTGAAAAACCGGAGAAATGCACAATTAAAAAGATAGGCCATATATGGCTAGTTATATAGAAAACAATTCATATACTTAAAAAGATTGAACCATACAGAGCTTATTTCCTAGAAAAAAACACCATTAGTAGAAACTAGTAACAAAAGGTATCTGGAAAATCCCCAAATATTGGGAAGTTAATACTCTTAGTAAATAAGTCACAGGTCAGAGAAGAAATCACAAGGAAAATTAGAAAAGATTTTGAACTAAATGAAAATGAAAGCATGCCATGTAAAAATTTGAGGGATATAACTAAAGTAGAGCCTAGAGAGATATTTAGAGTTCTAAACGCTAATATTAGAAAGAAAGAAAGAGATCATCTCAATTATTTGATTTCAACCTAAAAAGCTAGCAAAAGTAAAGGAAATTGACCTAAGATAAGTAGAAATAGGAAAACTAAAAAATAGGAATCAATAAAATAGAAAACAGTAGAGAAAATCAGTGAAACCAAAAGCTGGTTATTTGAAAAGGTCAACAAAATTGATAAGCCTTTAGCTAGACTAATCAAGAAAAAAAGAGCAAAGACACATATTCTTCATATCAACAAAGACAGAGAAAGCCCTACAGAGCCTACAGACATTAAGGAAGAGGAGAAGGTTCAACAATGTCATACCAATAAATTCAATAATGCAGATGAAATGGACAGGTTCCTTGAAGACACAAATTAAAACTGAAAAAAAGAGAAAATTTAAATTGTTCAATTTATTTATATAAGAAATAAAATTCATAATTAAAAATCTACCCACAAAGAAATAGTCATACTTGCATGTCTTCAATGATGGATTCTATCAAATACAATCCTACCCAAACTTAAAAAAAAAAGTCCAGAGAAACACCTCCCAATACATCTTATGGCACCAGTATTACCTTGATACCCAAAACAAATACCAGACACTTTAAGGAAAGTAGACCATAGACCACTCTCATTGATGAACCTTGAAGAAAGGTAGACCTGTCAGTCCTCAGTAGAATTCTGATGAGAAATTGATGGCCCCACCAGACACAGATGCTCACAGGGGATCCCTAGGGGAGCAAAGTGATCACCCCACAGGAGGAAATCTGTTCATGAGCAAATGTCAACCAGCCACATGGATATCCCTAAATATGACAAAGAGACTGTGGGGAATTCTCTAGATCCTGTGTGAGGGAGTGAGAGCAAGAACTAGTGAGATGGTGCCCACTTTGTTAATGAAAGTGTCATTTCAAACAACTCTGGCCCCAAATAATTTTTCATCCAAATATAGGGAGCAAAAATCAGACATACAAATATTATCAAAAATACAAGGTTTTTGTATTTGAGAGTTTTCAATATTCCTCCTTTAATTTTATTGTTATTTATAACTTGGTGAATCTATTTGCTGTGTATAATTGAATTTTATTTTGATTCAGAAAGCTTTCCTTTTATTTTAATTTTTTTACTTTTCATTTAAATTAGGTCTGTTATTTTCTCTGTTTTAGATATTCTATATTCATCTTTGGAAGTAGCTTTAATTTTTTAATTAGATTTCCTTTCTTTTGCCCCCACCCCCACCCCACCATATATGTCCATTCTTGCCTCAGTGTTTCATCCTTGCTTTTTTCTTTTACTTAGGAATTTTTAAAACTCCACTGCCAAGTCCCCAATTATAAGTGGTTATTTTAAAAATACTGTTACTGTTATTGTCGCTATTACTATGTTATCAGTTCAGTTCTACATTTTGTAATCACCTACCATTCACTTAAGCCAGAAGTGGTGCGCGCTTTGATTTTTATCCTTATCTGTTCTCCTCCTGTTTTCAATGTGTCATCAAGTCCTATAGCTTTAAACTTCCAAAGATGTCTTGGAATCCCTTATCTTTATTCTCCAGCTACTTCTTTTGTCTTCAGGGTTATTACAGAAGCTTTCTAACTGATCTCCTGGACTTTAGCATTTGAGGACAATAATCTGATTCCCCAGCTGACCTAAGAAACTCCTCTTCTTCCTCTCCGCATGCAGCTCTTCCTCTCCCTTCTCTTAGATGCTGAGGTAACTGGCATTCTTGGGGATGTTGCCTGCACTGCCTGGACCTTGCTGTCTAGCTCCCTTTGGCAAGTTCAAGATTCAGCTCAGACATCACACAACCGGAAATCCTTGCACACCTGTCACCCCTCCCTTTCTTTGCAGGCGGGTTCCCCCAGTGCCCCCCAATTTCTGCCATCACAGCACATGCCACATGACACTGTAATCCTCCTTATTCATCTTATTCATCTGACCCTGCCCCCTCCAGATTGCGAGCTCCTTGGGAACAGGAATTACCTTATTCATCCTTATTTGTCTAGCATCTAGCACAAGGCCTAGTATAAAGTGTTTTTATTGAATGAAAAACCTAGAGTGATGGCCCTGATTCCCAGCCCACGACGAGCGGCTTTCATACTCACCCTTTGCTTAATGTGGCTTGAATCTAGCTCTTCGACTCTGTGACCCAAGCAACCGAAAAATCAGCAAACAAGCTGTGTCTCCAAGGGGCTTGGCACACAGTAGGCACTGCAAATATTTCTCGAGCTGGATTCAGCTGCAATTTATTATTCTGTTCCAAATTGGACCTGTGCATTGAGAAGGGGCTGGAAGTCAATGATGAAAGGCTATTTAACTGCATCCAAACCAGTCTCCACAGGGATTATATGGATTTTGTTTTATACAGGGGAGTGAGAGGACTATTGAATAGAATAAACCACTGCATATCACTGGCTGACAAAGGACCTGGAGACTGAACAAGACAGCATCTAGGATGGGGTGTTTCTGAAGTTGGCCAAATCCAATATGACGTGCAGCAACAAGGCAACAGCCTGCTCACTCACAGGGGCAGCCAACAGACAGAAGTCAGATTTAGGATGAAATCAAGTTTGCAGGACAAATAAATCACAGAACATCAGGCTCCCTCCACCCTGTCTCCCAGAACAGTGCTGCAGTGAGAGGTATGAAAAGCATGGCTGGATATTTGGATCCACTGGTGCCCACAGCCAAGAGGCCCTTCAGAGATGGGGACTCAGGAACAGATGGAACAGGATGGAGATGCTGCCACACGCAGCGGCTGGACCAGCACACTGGCCCCAGCGCCCCCGCCTGTCCCCCAGGGCCATTGAAAGAAGTCATGATAAGATCTAGTCAATTATTGTGCAGGAGGAGAGAGAAATAGTGACCGATTCATCTTTCCATTGGATCCCCCTGATTTTCCTAAGTCTTGTGCTACAGAAGAGTTTGTGTTCTCTTGCCTTTCTGAGATGCTGAGACGGGGCCTCTGGAGATCCGGAGGGGTCGGCCTGCCTTCTCTTCTCTCCCTGGGCTGCGTTCACAGGGAAGGCGCCCACCTTCTTTGGCTCTGTCTCCTGGGGGATCATTTTAATTCCCCTAGGAGATCCCACTAATTCAGAACCCAGTGATTCAAAATTCGTGATCGTTTGAATAGGGAGTTGGATTAACTTACTCCTTGAACTTGATGTGAAGGAAGGATTTTTTAAATCACATTAATAGGGCAAGATTTCATGGGAAATGATGGATTTAAAAACTATTATTCGAAGGCTTAAGGAGAAATCAGAGTCACGGAAGGCATGTGTGATCACTCAGCTCAAGCGCAGGCAGGTTGGGTGCCAGCTTCCTGTGCAGGTCAGAGGCGCCCTGCGGGGGCGCTCACCCCTCCCGCGGCCGCAGACCCCATCTGCCGCAGCAGCCGGCAGGGCCCGGCTTATCCCAAAATGTCTCTGTGCGGCCTCTGATAGTTGGTCGTATTTCTGGCCTCTGGAGCTGCTCAGGAAGGTTTGTGCCACTCCCACCGGAGGCCTGGAAGGCAAGCTCTCCTGCTCGGCTCCTTCAGCTTACGCAGCAGGAGTCGGCCTGGAGGCCTCAAACCTCAGGGAGAATTTGGGGATGTTCCAGGTGAGAAGTGCAGTGAGCTGCCCTCCCGAGGATGGAAGTGGTCAGCAGAGCAAAGCCAGGCCTGGGAACCTCGGACCAGGTGATGGGGGAGGGGGGGTAGGGGCTTCTAAGTCAACTGTGCCCCCAAACCAGACCTGGGGTGGGGGGCTTAGAGGGTAACGGCAGGCTTCATAGCTGAAGTCGGAGGGCTTTGGGCTCCGGAGCAGAGCTCTTGGGGAGGTGGATGGCAGGGGACAGGAACCCAGCAGATGTGTCCCCAGCGTTCTTCCTCCCCCACCTGTTTCCTGCCTTGGGGCCCCACTTCCTTCATTCTTCATGCTTTTCTCCTTCCTTCTCTCTCCATCACAAATTTGGGCTGGTTTCCTCAGGCCTGACTCTCATCTCTGTCTTCCGGCCTGTCTCTGCTTTTTATTTCCTGTTCCTTGATTCCTACTCTCCTCTGTTTCTGTGGTTTTTTTTCTCTTCTCCTGCCCTCTCTGCTTCCATCACTGTTCCCATGAGCCGCTCTCTGCCTATGATCTACTCAAAGAGAATGTATATCCTGTTCACAAACTACACACAACTAAAGCTACGTGTGAACTGGGCTTCATTTATCTGTTATCTTGAGTGCTTTCTGTGGGTCAGCGACCCTCCCTTGAAATAAAATTCTATTCCCTGCTTCTGAATGATGGTTTCTGCATCCATTTTAGGAGAGTTGAGAAGAGGTAATTTCTGCGGCAGGCAAACAGATGCATAGACGAAAATCCAGATTCACAAATACAAAATGACTGGCTTCAGGAATTATTTAAATAGCCAGTGCCTTTACAATGTGATTCAATTACAAAGATTAGCTTCACTTGAAACCTCCTGTAACATCTCTCTTATGTTTGGTGAGTTCATAGTTGGGTCTTTAATTAAAAAAAAAATCAGCAAAATGTTTGACAACCTGAGTTCTTGTTCCTTTGGGCAATGGAAAGAAGCAAAACCTGTTTTTGAAGGCAGCTTTACGTAGTGGAAAAAGCACAGATTTTAAATGCTGGCTTCTCAACTCTCTAGATCTAGGAAGGATTGGCCTCTTCTGAACTGTTTTCTCATCTGTGTAGTGGGGACAAAAAGTAACCTTGACATTTGCAGCACATAACCTTTAAGCTGCGAGGACTGCTTGGGAACTGGGGTCTTTTGGGTACTTTTTAATTACACTTAACAAAACTGTAAAGATTTGGAGACTGGGTTTAGGAAGATCATAGTTCTTTGCAGCAAATCCTGCTCAAAGAACCATCCCCAAGTTGTAGAATCAACGTAAAGGGAAACTTGTTGGCAACTGATACACAAGGCAAACACTATAGCACCCTAGTATTGCTGAAGATTTGCTAAGCAGGTATATTTGAAATGATCTGTTGTGGAGATTGTATTTCCTTAGTGGCAATAGTTTGGCATGAACTTAACAGTCGGAAACTCATCAGTCTCTCTATCAATAGGAAGTAGTATCCAGCGAGATGTCAGCAATGAATAGGAAAGACAAGATCTTGAATTAATTGATTTCAATGAAGAGAAAAGTAGAAGAGGTGGTTAACCAGGTAAAAATCATCAGATTGAAGAGAACCCACCATGGAGAGTGAGCTGTGGTTGAGATGCCATGGGTTGGAAGGTATTTTATGTTTTCTGTGACTGAGAGAAGGGGAGGGAAAAAACTGGGAGGCAAGAGGTTGCGGGGGTCTTTGAGGATGTACCCAGGGAAAGGTCTGGGGAGACACTAAGGACTGTGACCACACAGTGACTTTGAATCCAGAATCCAAGGAGTGAGCGAACTCCTTAGGGCCCATGAAAAGCATTTTACTCAGTTCTGGGACTAAATCCAGGCCAGCCTGGTTTAGATAGTCCTGGATACTAGTTAATGATTAGTACTAAAAACATTTAGTTTAATTCAGTCCTGCCCTAAGTGTGTGTGGGGAAAATATAAAGGTATGTTTCAAGTTGCTCTCTCCACTTCCTCAACTTACATTCCATTCTCAATCCCTGCCAATTGAATCTCAGCCCCATCTCCCCAGGAAATGCAGCCATGTTGCTAAATCCAGGGTCATGTCTCAACTCTTATTTGGCCTGCCAGTCATGATGACAGCGTGTATCCTTGATGTGATGTGATGAAAATGGCACTTTACTCCATGTTCTTCATCCCCAGATCTCATAATTGCAAACTACTTATGAGAAAATCAGAAAAATACAAATGAAGGACATTCTACAAAATACCTGAACAGTATTTCTTAAAACTGTCAAGATCAAGAAAAGTCTGAGAAATTTTCAAAGCCAAATGGCGCCTAAGGAGCTGTGACAACCGAATGTAATGTGGTGGCCTCCGTGATGTGATCCTGGAACAGAAAAAGGATATAAGGTAAAAGCCAAGAAATCTGCATAAAGTGTGGACTTTAGTAGCAATATGTTAACAGTAGTTCATTAATTGTAACTAATGTGTCATACTAATTTAGTTGTTAATAATAGGGGAAACTGGAGAGGGGGTACATGGGAATTCTCTGTGCTATCTTTGCCATTTTTCTGTAAATCTAAAACTGTTCTAAAAAAAGGTCTTTTTAAAAAAAGCTCACTTAACAGTATTTTAAAATGTGTGAGTTTTATTGGATAAAAATACCTTAATTTTTTCAAATGAAAAAAATTGAGGAACTTGAGAGATTTCCCCAGCATGGGTAGTAAGTGTGAAACAAGAATAAAAATTCAAGTTGTCTTATTCTAAATCTCTTACTATCTTCTACGGACTGAATTGAGTTCCTTTCCAAATATATATGTTGAATCTCTAAAACCCCCCCCCCGCCCTGCCATGTTACTATATTTGGAGCTGGGCATTTAGGAAGAAATTAAGATTATAAGTGGTCATAAGGGTGGGGCCCTAATCCAATAGGATTGGTGGCCTTATAAGAAAAGGAAGAGGTTTCTTTCCCTAGCTCCTCTTACTCTATGACACACCCAGGAAAGGCTATGTGAGGATAAAGCAGCCACCTGCGAGGCAGGAAGAGAGCTCTCACCAGAAACAGAGCCCTCCCAGACCAGGATCTTGGACTTGCCAGCCTCCTGAACTATGAGAAAAGAAATTTCTGTTGTGTGAGCCACCCCGTCTGTAGTATTTCATCCTGGCAGCCTGAGCAGATTAATACACTACCTTAAAAAAGAATAACTGTAATTTATTGAGTACAGCATCCCAAGAACTATTCTAAGGACTTTATAAATACTTAATCTTCACAGTAACTTTGACAGGTAGTTAAGTGATATCGTTATCCCCATTTTTCTGATGTGAAATCTGAAGTTTAGAAGAGCAACTTGCCTTGAATCACACGGCTAACAAGAATCACAGGTGTGTCCCGCAATGAGGATTGTTTACTATAAAGCACAATATCCTTCAGTCACTCCAGGACCTACTTGTGGATGTAGGGAGCCAGACACCAGCACCTGAGAAAGCAGCATCTACACAAACCTCGTGAAATTCTTCTGCATGGGGGTCTCTCTCTCCTGTCCAATTTATTAATTTGTTCAATTATATGTTTATATCAGTATGGACTCAAGCACATTTGTTTTGTGTTTTGGATATCATCCAAGACTATTATTTTTGTTGTGCAAACAGTTTCAGTTTTGGCTTTTTTGGTTGCTCCTATATCCTTTTGATGTGCTGTGATCATTGTGATTTTTTCTTTCTTTTTTTTTTTTTTTGACTTTTAAGGCACTTTCTTACCTCCTGTCACTCCAAGATGCTTCAAGATCACTTGCACATTTTCTGTTCCAGTCTTTGAATTGACCATTTTTCCAAAGAGCCCTCCTCTTTTTATTTGGAAAATGATATTAGAAACCAATATTTCATCACAAGTTGTGGCCATTGCTACTTACTAGTGTGTCCTTGTTTTTAAACCCTCTCAGGTTACAGCAAAAACCATGTGTGTATATTAATTGTATACTAGTTGTTATATATATATACACACACATATAGATATGCATATGTTAATATTTCTATATATAACCACCTATATGTATTCTAAGCTAAACAGGAGCCCACTCTAATCCATTACCACAGGGGTCATTCTATCTGCCTACCCTTGCTTATTCGTAGCTTCCCAATTCAATAGAAAGAAACTTGGTTCCTATCATCCACCATCTACTTAATTGTTCAATTCTAGAATGCACGTTCAGTGCTATCAGAACAGTTAATCCATACTCCAATGGGAAATGACTTTATCAATAGACTATAGTGTTTTACTGATTTTTGGGGTTCTGTGCTTTACTTTTAGTCCATCTACCATTACAATATCATATGGTGCCCTCAGTTCCTCTGTGCTTTACCTAGTCAGCCTTCCTCTAGTTTGTTTTAAACTTGCTATTGTTTTTAATTTTTTCAGAATATCCTATAATTGGATTCATATAGTATGTAGCCTTTTCAGACTGACTTCTCTCACTTAACGAAATGCATTTAAGATGCAGTCATATCTTTTCATGATTTGAAAACTCATTCCTTTTCATTGCTGAATCATAGTCCATTGTATGGATTACCACTGGATTACCAAAGGGATTAGTTTATCATTTCACCTATTGAAGGGCATATTGGTTGCTTCCAGGTATTGGCAATTATGATTAAAGCTTGCTATAAATATTTGTGTACAGGTTTTGGTGTGGACATGTTCTCAGATCAGTAGGAGAATTACCTAGGAGCACAGCTGCTGAATCATATGGTAAGGCTCTCTCTAGCTTTGTTGGTTTTCCAAATTGGTTGTACCATTTTGCCTTCCCACCATCAATGAATGAGAGTTCCCGCTGCTCCATGTACCCATTCACAACTGCTAACTGCTAACGTGAGGTTTTCTGTTTCATCATCTTATCTATACTAATAGATAAGTAACAGTATGTTTAGTGTTCTTTTAACTAGCAATTCCCTAATAACATAGGGTGCTGAATATCTTTTCATATACTTACTTGTCATCTGTATTGTCTTTATTGAAGTGTCTGTTCAAATCTTTTGTCCAGGCACTTTTAATTGAGTTGCGTGTTTTTGTTGTTATATTTTAACAGTTCCTTGTGTATTTTGGATACTAGTTCTTTATCAGATATATATTTTTAAAATATTCTTTCCCAGCCTGTGGTTTATCTTTTCATTCTCTTCACAGTATCTTTTACAGAAGAAGTTTTTAATTTTAATAAAAATCCAACTTAATTTTTTCTTTCATGGATCAATCATACCTCTGGTGTGAAGCCAAAAACTCACCACCAAACCAAGGTCTTGGGCTTCTCTCACATTAAATCAGTTCTGAAAAATATACATATACCCATAAGTTATGGGCTGAACTGTGTCCTGCCAAGAAATGCTGGCGTCCTAGCCCCAGTACCTATGAATGTGACCTTACTTGGAAATGGGGTCCTGCAGAGGTAATCAAGTTCAGATGATTAGGAAAATTAGGGAATAGGGTCCTAAGCCAATATGACAGGTGTACTTTTAAAGAGGGGAACTCAGACACAGAGGCACAGGGAGAATGCCATGAATTTGTAGGCAGAGACAGGTGATGCGGCTACAAGCCAAGGAGCCCCAAGGCTTGCTGACCATCACCAAAAGCTGGGAGAGTGGCAGGGAAATATTCTCTCTCAGAGCCCTCAGGGGAACTAAACCTGCCAGTCCATTGATTTTAAACATCTATAATCCAGAAATGTAGAGAATACATTTCTGTTGTTTTAAGCAATACAGCTTGTGATGTTTGTTATAGCAATTATTATTCCTATTGTTAGGAAAATAATATATCTTATGTTACCACCACCTCAATAATTACATACAGTACTCATATTTCTTCTCAAATTCCCCATCTCTTCACACATTAACTACACCTTTCCTTTTAGATTGGCTACTACTTTTATCATAGTTATATTAATGTTCCCTTCTGCTAATTTCAATATCTGGTTCATTTGTCATGTTTTTATCAACCTATTTTTCTGGTCATTGAGTTACGTTATTCTGTCACTTCACATGGAAATTTTCTTTTAATTATACGTGCATACATGTAATTATACATATACATTTAAACACACATAAAACACATATTTTATATGCATAAATTATAAATTTTTATTATACAAATTTTAAATTATATTTATACATACAAAGATGCATTCTGTTACCTTTCTCTGTAGAGCATTGAGTTTTGTCCTAGCAGACTGGCAAATCACCACTGAGCTTCTAGGTCTTAGGGGCTTGGTTTTAGGCTGTAAGGCAAGTACTATTTTGGCTTTTCCCTTAGTATCAGGATGAATCTCTTAGCCCTAAATGTCAGCCTTCTGGAGTTTCCGTGGAAAGCTTGAGCTAGTTACCAAGGCCCTTTCACTTGGTGGAATTCCAACTTTAAACTCTGTCGCTGTCGTGGGCAGCTTCTGACTTTTCTGGCTATCATTGCTGCTGCTCTTTTTCCAGAATTCCGTAGACTTCCTGGAGTCTCATCCACATGCTCAGGGTTTAGCTGTCAGCCAAGGATTAGCGTGGCATGTCTGTGCAGCGTTGGGGCTCCTCTCTCTGGCTCCTTCCTTTCTGGGACTTCTCTCCCTTGGTCTCCAGCTGCTCTGGCCTCACATCCGTCCTCTGCCTTCTGGAGCCAATACGATGCTACTGTCTGCTCAAGCTCTCTGGATGGCCCGAGTCACGTGGCCTGGGCCCTGCCTCAGGTGGAAATCTGGGTGTGCTTCATTCCACCCAATGTGGTTCCCTTCTTCCAAGAGTCAAATCCTTTTTACTTTCTGCCTCATTTTGATCATGTTCCATTACCCCCAAATAGTTCATTTTCCCCATTTTGTCCAATTTATAATTAGTATTGCTAAGATGACTAGTACAACACAAACTTCTCTGCCATTACCCTACATTGGCAATCTCCTGGCTCCTCATTTTTAAAATGAGGTTGATGTCTCCATGTTTTTTTTTTCTCCTCTGTGTGAGAATTAAATAGGAAATCTACATGTAAAATGCTTGGCATAGATAGATATTCAGGAAATGTTGGTTTCTTTCTTTCTGTGTTGAATTGGCATCCACTTTCTTTTACTTTCCTCTCATCAGTCCTTGATTTGCTCCTTGGGTCCAATCCAGATAGGATCATTCTGTCCCCGTGTGGCAGCCCATCAGGGATTTAATGACAGAGACCATATTCTATACCTCCTGGTGCTTTTATCTTCAGGCTAAAAATCCCAGTTCTCCCCGCCATTTCTCAGGCCATAGGTTTTCTCTAGGGAACTTGGTCTCTTCAGCCATATTATTTCTTCATTGAGGAATTGCCTAAGTTCAGGTTCCAGCTTTTGTCACTTGTAAATTCTATAATTTAAGCAAGTCCACTTAGCTTCTGAGTTTCAATATCTCCATCTGGAAAATGGTGTAGTAAGTAGTTCGCATGCGCTTTGGGCCTTGCGAGTGTAGACTGCTCAGGTGTTAGCCACAGCTGGGAGAGAGTATGAGGTGAGGTCCCCTGCCCAGGTTTCTGCTGGCTCTGAAGGAGGGACAGCAGTCTCGTGCTCAGCTGGTGTCGGTGGTGTGGAAGAAGAGAGGGACAGAGATATTAAAAACATGATTCAGTCTCTCTCTCCATCAGTGAGGCATGTGGCTATTTTCTCTTCAGTTATCAAAAGCAATCACATCTTCCTGTCATATCACTTTCTCCCAAAGACTGCACAGCCTAGCCTCGTCCCCCCTGAGAAATGCATATTCTTCCTGCTAAAACACTGACTCTATTCTTTACATAGTAACACAGGTCTTGCTATGTTATAGAAATATTTCTCTCCCTCCCTCCTGTCTCTGAAACACTAGACCCAAATAATACATCTCCCACAAGTTTCTCTTTGATCCCCAAATTCCTTGGAAGACGAGGCAAAAGTAGTAATTTTTTTTTCCCAGATGACACAAAGCAATAATAAAGTTCTAACAATTTCCTTTATAAAGACCTTAACAAGTGAGTAGAATGATAATAAAATGTTTCCTCCAAGGCAATTTAAGAGTGAAAGGGGGTATTACTAATAATTATGCCACGACTACCTCAAAAAATTGGAATGTATATGGCATTGTGCCTTAAAGTCTGACATCCGGCAAAGCTCAACACGGAGAAAAAAATGTTAGGCAACTAAATCATCAGAAATACAGATAAACAGCCCTTTCCTCTGACCCTCCACAGAGACATTGTTCCTCAGGATCTTAATCGTTTGGGGACTCCATCTCATTGATACGTGTGTTAGTCAGGATATTCTCTACAGAGTCACCAGAGAAAAAGGACTAATGTGGTCACTTTGTGGAAAACACATTCTCTGCTCTGGAGGCAAAGACGAGCTTCGATCACCTTCTGGCAAGTCAAGGACTCCCCGCCCCTCATTGAGCTGTGTCCTGCCTGGCTAATAGCTGTTTACTCACACAACTCCCACTAAAGGTCACTGCCTTTCCCCAGAGGTGCTGGTTTGCATGTAATGGAGCTGTAAAGTGACCCTCTCCTTTCCAGCTCAATTCAGTCCCAGTCCCACCCCAAGTCTGAGCTCCAAATAGAATATTCAAGAAATGCACACATTACACCCATCTTGCTATTTTCTGAATAAACTATGCTTTGTATGCTGCGAGCCTTTCCACAGTGCTATTATTGTGTCTAAATGCCTTTCTCCTTTCCAAACCTTTGCCTATGATAAGAGTTTACTCGTTTTTCAAGCCCCAACTCAAATGTAGTCATGTACCTCTTAACGACCCTTCAGTCACAGGGTACTGGCTGCATGCACAGTGGTCGTTCCATGAGCTACACTATGTGGCCTCGGTGGGTAGCATGCTATATGCCATCAATAGACAATGAAAAATTACACTCTGTGATAGTCACACAATGACAAAACTCCCTAACACAGTTCTTAGAATGTATCCCCACATTACCAGATCGTGTGCTCTGTGGAGTTTTCCTGGTACCTCTCACCTCCACTAATCTGCTTCAGGTGTCAGAATTCATTAGGATTCATTTCTGTTAATATAACACAAAAAAGGGATGACAGTAGTTTATTTCACTTTCATATAGGAGTCCCAAAGAACCTGTTCTTGATTCGAGTTTCTCTGTTCTTTTCTGTTTTCTATTTCATTGATGTCCACTCTGATTTTCATTATTTCTTTTCTTCTGTTTTATTAGGGTTTCATTTATTCTTTGTGACTTTTGAGGACATTCTTCTTTTAAATATAACAGTTTAACATTTATAAATTTCCCTCCAAACACTGCAGTAACTGCATCTCATAATTTGATATGGCATGTTTTCAATTATGCTCAGGTCAAAATATTTTCTAATTTTATCTTTTGTTTCTTTTTGGAGCTATGGGTTATTCAAAATGTGTTGTTTAGGGGCCTCCATGGTGGCGCAGTGGTTAAGCGCTGCGCTGTGGAGCTGTCGGCAGCGGCAATGCGAGTTCGAGGTCCGGCCGGGGAGAATCCCACATGGTGCGGCAGACCTCTCCTACCTCACCCGCTGCTCCCCTCAGCAGTGTATCTCTGATCTGCCTGTTCTGCTCCTCGCTCTGTCTCTGGTGAACCCTCTCGCCGCCCCACACCTCTGGTCTGTACCCCAGCTTGTATGTATAAATAAATACATCTAAAAAAATAATGAAATAAAATAAAATGTGTTGTTTAACTTTCCAAATACTTGGAGATTTTTCCTTTTCTCTTTGTTAATGATTTCTAATTTATCTTAATTGTGGTCTGAGAATGTACTTTGATAATAAATCCTTTAAAATGTGTTGAATCTTGTTTTATGGTGTGGAATGTTGTCTATCCTGGTGAATGTTCCACTTACACATGAAAAGAATATATATTCCTTTATTACTGGGTGGAATAGAAATGTCATCAGTTGAGAGTGCTGTTCAAGTGTTCTATATCCTTACTGATATTTTATTTGTTGCTCTAATAATATTGAGAAAGGTATATTGAAACCATTGACTATTACTGTGGATTCATCTATTTCTCCATGAGGTTCTATCAGTTTTCACTTTATATATTAATTTGCTCTCTTAGTAAGTGAATAAACATTTAGGACTGTTCACTTATTCTTGACAAGTTGCCCCTTTATCTTCATGAAATAAAGCTCTTTATTTTGTGTAGTATTCTTTGCTCTGAAATGTACTTGACATGAATATAGTTGTTCCAACTTTCTTCTGATTGGTGTTTTCATAGCATCTTTTTCTATCTGGTATTTTTGACCTGTTTGTTTTTCTATTCAAAATAGGCTTCTTACATGCAGGACATAATTGAATCTTATTTTATAAATCAAATCTAGTAATTTCTGCCTTTTATTTGGAGTGTACAAACTATGTGTAAATTTAGTGCTTTTATCTACATGATTGGACTTTAGCATCAATTTTGTTTTCTATTTGTCCAGTTATTTTTTTGTTTCCTTTTTCCCCTTTTCTTTTTTTAAAATTTAGTTGACTTTTTTTATTCTCTTTTTCTCTTTTGTTGGCTTATTAACTGTAACTGTTGCATTATTCTAGTAGTTGCTTCAAAGTTTATAGTCTATAAAAACTGCAAAAACATGGCGGCGAACAGATGCTACGATTAGGATCTCCCACAAAATATAGATTTATGGACAGAAAAATCCCTAATTTTGAGAGCCGATCTCAGGATAACTGAATGCCCTACACAATACAATCATCCCTGTGGGTGCTTTAGACTTAAAGATAAACCGAAAAGTAGGAGTAAAAAGAAGAGAAAAGACACTGAACCCCACACGGAGGAACAAAAGAAAGGAGAGGCGGACAAACCAGCTTTACGGAGCACCACTGAATACAAGGTTAGAAACCTCTAACTCTACCCTGCAAAGCTCTCCTTCCTCTACAAAGAAAGAATATGGACCTTCTCTGACAAAAAGAAACTACAGAAATTCATCACTACCAAACCCCCACTCCAAAACTTACTACAAGAAACCATGAAGACAAAACCAACAGAGGAAAGACCAGGAAGTACTGAATTAGGTAAGGACTAGAATCACAAAAAGGTAAAAAATAAAAATAAAAAAGACAAATATGGATGACAGTATATCAATATTAACTCTAAATGTAAATGGACTAAACACACCAATTAAAAGACACACCACAGCAGGATGTATCAAAAAAAAGAACCCAACCTTCTGCTGTCTACAAGAAACACACTTAATTGTGAAAGATAAACAGAGAAATAGTTAAAAGATGGAAAACAATCCTACAAGCAAATGGACCAAAAAAGAAGGCAGGAACAGCTATACTTATATCAGATAAAATAGACTTCAAACTTAAAAAGGTAAAAAAAGACAAAGCTGGTCACTACATCATGATACAGGGGACAATAAATCAGGAGGATATAACAATCATCAACATATACTCCCCAAATGAAGGAGCACCAAAATATATGAGACAATCATTATCATCCCTGAAAACAGACATTAAAGAAAATACATACATAGTAGGAGACTTCAACACTTTCTCTATTGGACAGATCAAGAAGACAAAAAGTAACCAAGGACATTAAAGCTCTAAATAAGGACCTAGACCACATGGGATTAACAGATATCTATTGATCACTTCACCCCCGAAAAACTGAATACACATTTTTCTCAAGTGCACATGGAACATACTCCAGGATCGATCACATATTAGGCCACAAAACAAACCTCAACAGATACACTAAGATCAAAATCATACCAGCCTTCTTCTCCGATCATAAAGAAGTCAAACTGGAAATAAATCATAAAAAGGAAAAAAGAAACCTCCTTACCTCATGGAGGCTGAAACCCACATTACTGGAAAACGAATGGATCAACGAAGAGATCAAAGAAGAAATTAAAAAACATCTACAACTGAACGACAACGAGGACACAACTTTCCAGAACGTCTGGGACACAGCAAAAGCGGTAATAAGAGGAAAATATATGGCATTACAAGCTCACATCAAGAAACAAGAAACAACCCAAAGAAACAATTTAATCTCACATCTCAAAGAACTAGAAAATGAACAACAAAAAACCTCAAAAGACAGTTTAAGAAAGGAAATAATAAAAATCAAAGCAGAACTAAATGAAATGGAAATTTAAAAAAACAATCCAGAAGATTAACGTGACCAAAAGCTGGTTCTTTGAAAAAATAAACAAAATAGACAAACCACTAGCCAGGCTTACAAAGAAAAAACGAGAGAAAACACAAATAAATAGGATCATAAATGAAAAAGGAGAAATCACAACGGACACAGCAAAAAAAAAAAAATAATAATCAGAGATTACTATAAACAGCTATACGGAAACAAGTATAACAACCTAGAGGATATGGAAAATTCCTAAAACGATACAATCACCCAAAACTAGACAAAGAAGATATAGAACACCTAAA
>PVIJ01004653.1:5802-114665 GCA_004024925.1 Scalopus aquaticus
GAAAAAAAAAAAAAAAAAAAAAAAAAAAAGAAAGAAAAAACCTTGGCCTGAGTAAAAAATTCAGGGACCTTTTATGCAGAGCAACTTCTGATAAATTCAGCAGGTTTAGAGAAGTGTGGGTTTAGAGAAGTACAATCTCAGCAGAGGAGCTGTGTTTAACAGGGGGCTTTTCCTGTTTGTAAAATTATCTGGTTCAAGACTTAACCCTTTGTGCCACCAGGGAGGCCCCTGAACACAATTACGTTAAATTGTCTATGAAGTTATTCCTTCAACTATCTGAGGAATACTACCAAATATATTTTATGAGGTCAACATCACACAAGTATTAAAAACAAGCAAAGACAACACGCAGAAAGAAAACTACAGATCAATTTCCCTAATAAACTTGTACTCTAAATTCCTCAATAAAGCCTTAACAACACCAATCCAACAATGCATCAAAAGTATTACACACCATGACCAAGTAGAATTTCTTTTAGGAACAAAAGGATTGTTCATATTTGAAAATAAATTAGTTATTCACAACACCAACAAAAATGAAAATAAAGAAGTAAGATCATATCAACAGATACGAAAATAGCATTTGATATAGTTCAACATGTATTTCTGATAAAGAGCTTTGATAAATATGAGATAAAGGAACATATCTTAATATAATAAAAGCCAGAGCTAACACCATTCCCAATGTTGAAAAACTGAAAGTTTGTCCATTAAGATCCGAAACAAAACAAGAATATCCACTCTAACCACTGCTTTTAAATATAATGCTGGAAATCCTAGCTAAAGTAATTAGGCAAGAGGAAAAAACAAAACAAATCCTAATTGAATAAAAAGAAAAGTTATACAATTTGCAAATAAAATAATATACATAGAGAATACTAAAAAAAAACAATAAAAACAATTAAAATAATGAAACCGTTTAGTAAAGTATTAGGTTACAAATCCAATGCATAAAGATAAGTGGACTTTTTTTATATGCAGTCAGTCAGAAGAGGAAGAAGTTAGGAATACCATCCAACTTAAAATTGTACCAAAAAAAAAGGGCCTCCCTGATGGTGCAAGGGGTTCAGTCACAGCACTCTGAAGCTATTCACAGCCACTGCCTTAGGAGCATGAGTTTGAATGGATCCCTGGCCAGGGAGATTCCCACTTGGCACAGCAGACCTCTCCTGTCTCTCCTGCTGCTCCCCTCAGCAGTATATTTCAGTCAAGCTGCCTATTTTGCTCCCCACTCTGTCTCTGGTGAATCCTCTCACCCCTCCACACCTCTGGCCTATAACCCAGCTCTTGTATGCATGAATAAATAAATCTTTAAAAAAATTGTAACTCCCAAAAACAGATACCTGAAATAACCCTAACAAAGAAGGCAAGAGCATTCTACAAAGAAATTATAAAATGGTGTTATAAGAAATAGAAGACACAAAGAAATTAAAATATATTTCCTACTCCTGGAGTTGAAAAATCACAATTATCAAAATGTTCACCACCAAAAGCAATGTAAAGATTCAATGCAATGCCAATAAAAATTACGGCATTCTTCAACAAAATGGAACAAATATTCTTAAATCTATATGGAATAGAAAAAAAGAACCCAATAGATAAAACCCTAATGCCTAAAAAGGAGAACAGAGTTATTACTTTACCACATTTCAAACTATAGTACAAAGCCATAACAATAAATATAGCATGGTACTGGAACAAAAACACACACACGCAATCAAATGGAATCCAACTGAAGCCCAGAAATGAAATTACACACACATGTTCAACTAATCTATGACAAAGGAGCACAGACTACACAATGGAACAAGGAAAACCCCTTCAATAAATGATGCTGGAAAAACTGAATCACTACATGCAAAATAATTAAACTAGGTTACATCTACAAAGAGCTTACAAAGCTCAACAACAGCAAAAAAACAAGCAACCCAATTTAAAAAAATGGAGAGTGTTGCAAAAGAGACACTTGCCCAGAGAAGAAATGGAATTGGCCAAAGGCACATTATGAGGGAAATTAAAACTAAAACTAAAATGAAATACCACCTCACACCTGTGAGAATGTTTCAATATTAAAAAAGAACTTAAAATTGTTTGTTTAACAAACATAAGAACAAACAGTGAATATTCTTTGTTCCAATTAGTTGACATTATACAAGTGGCTTTATTTCTGGGTTTTCAATTCAATTCCATTGTTTGTGTATCCGTTTTTGTTCCACTACCATGTTATTATTATTATAACTTTATATTATAGCTTAAATTCTGGGGTTATAATACCAACGATTGCCTTCCTTTTAGTCAGAAAAGATTTATTTATGCATACAAGCTGGGGTGTAGACCAGAGGTGTGAGGTGGTGAGAGGATTCACCAGATACAGAGTGGGGAGCAGAACAGGCAGAGAGACTAAAATACACTCCTGAGGGGAGCAGCCGGCGAGGTAGGAGAGGCCTGCTGCGCCATGTGGGAATCTCCCCAGCCAGGTATCAAACTTGTGCTGTAGTGGTTACGGACAGCTTCATGGGGCTGAGCTTAACCCGTTGCACCACCAAGGAGGCCCAAGTTATTTATTTCTTTATGTCAGATATAAGTTTAATGCCAAAAAATAGTCTGAATTGCATAATAAGTGCAGATTATTTTCATTTTTGCTCAAAAAAGGAGATTTTTCCAAAGAAAATCAAAGGAAAAAAAGCAATTCCAGATGAATGACTATGCTGACTACTGCACTAACAACCTGTCTCTTTAACTCAGACCTTATTTTTGTTTTTTGGTTTTTTTTTAGATTTATTTATTTATGCATACAAGCTGGGGTGTGTATATGTGGAGTGGTGAGAGGATTCACCAGAGACAGAGTGGGGAGCAGAACAGGCAGATCTACTGAAATACACTGCTGAGAGGAGCAGCAGGCAAGGCAGGATAGGTCTGCTGTGCCATGTGGGAAACTCCCTGGCCAGGTACCAAACTTGTGCTGCAGTGGTTCTGGATAGCTTCACAGTGCTGTGCTTAACCTGTTAAGCCACCAGGGAGGCCCTAACTCAGATATTAGTTTGCTCCCAAGGCTAAAATTATTTGTCATTCTTGATCTAAAATTTCTTTTCCTAATACTTTTTGTCTATATTCTTATAGTCAGAGTTTTGCATAATCAGCAATTATTCTTACCTTACATGTACGTAAATGTATTCTTACTCCTGCTATAATCAATCTTCACTTAAATTTATTTTATTCATCTAGAATTGTCAGAATCCTTGCACTACAAGAATTATGGTTTTAGTGAACTTCAGGATTTTCTTTTGCAAAATTTGGACTTTCCAAATTTTAAGTTAATCCTAAAGAAAATAATTTTGGTACAGATATTTATTTTAAATGCACTTTCTTATTTTAAGATTTATTTTTTATTTATTTATGTATTAAGAACTGGGGCATATACCAGAGGTGTGTGTGTGGTAGGGGGGGTGGTCGTGGTAGTGAGAGAATTCACGAGAGACAGAGTGGGAAGCGGAACAGGTAGATTGACTGAAATACACTGTTGAAGGGAGCAGCGGGCAAGACAGGAGAGGTCTGCCTTGCCTTGTGGGCTAGCTCACTGGCTGGTGATCAAACTCATGCTGCTGTGGCTAGTGATAACTTGATAGCACTGAGACTAAACCCTGCTCCACCAGGTAGGCCCCCTTAAATGCACTTTAAATATATAGAATTTCTAAGTGTTATTTTTAAAAATAGTTCTACGTTTCGTTCAGGTATATTTACAAGTTCTCAATAATTTTAAGATTCTATAGTCACAATTAGCTCAAAATTTATGTTATAATTTATTATGTATATATTTTTACATGAAAATATTATAATGCCTAGGCTAATACCATTTGATGTTTCCTAATATTTAAATTACTGTTAAAATTTACACTTACTACATGATATGAACTTTATGTTACACATGTTCAAAGAATTCTTTATCATTTATTTCAAAATGTGTTATCTCTACTATTTATTTAACTTTATATCATTTATATACTTTACATTTTATACTCTTAATGCAAACATTTTATAATAAATTGAAAAAATTACAGCTATTTTAACATCAAAAGATATATTATATATCCCTTTGTCTTTGTAATAGTGATTTGAATAGTTATCAGTGTAGCTTTCTGAATATTTAATATTTACAAGCTAAGTAAGCACTCTATGAAACCAAAGTACTTTGTTTTATATTATTTTGACATTTAAACTATCTAAAATTATAAATAAAATATTTTACACAAAATTATGTTTTTTTTAATTTGGTGCTCAAAAGTATGATGCTTTTTTGAAGTAACTCAGTTCTGAAAGAGGTTATTTTTTCCCAATCTTTTCAACTTTTCACATTCTTTATTGTGAAATTCAGAATGAAATAATTTAATCAGCTATCTTCTGAAGGAAAAACATACGCATGTATATACAAACTCTGATTCAAACTCTAATAATTGAATACATGTGATTTACATTATGAAATTGTCATTAATTGTTGCATTGATTCTGAAAAGCATTGCTACAATATCACTTTAGTAGCAAAGGAAGATATCTTAAACAGCATATGTTTATTATATAGTGAATAATTCTTAAAATAGCCTGCTTGATATATATTTTAACAATTAGGTATATCTGACATATAAATGCATTTGTTCTATCAAGTTTTTTTTAGCAATCATGTTTTATTGGAAAAAGCACACCTTGAAATCAATCACATTTATGTGTCTGAATGTGACTTTAAAAAGCATTGTCTTTTATCAATGCCAATTTTCATTTCTGTCAGAAACCCTATACAAAGATACTAAACAATAATCCTTAATATTTTCCTGAACAAAAAATGCCCAACACTTACTTCTTGTGATATTTTTTTTCTAGGAAAACTATGAATAATGTAGGGTCATTTTCCCCCAAAGTGTCAGACTTTTCTCAATATGACCAAAGAAGACTCATTACCTTGCTATGGGAACAGTCAAGACTTTTTTGAGCTAAAGAAGCTATACTACCATCACTAAACTACACAGGTTGTTTTGGGTTAAGATTAGTGAATGCTCTGAAGTTTAGGAGAAACTATTGCCATTGCCTAAGTCATTTACCCCTTCTTAAAGTGGGGATACCTAAAAAATGTGGTTTGGAAGGTATCCAGTAATGATGTGCTCTCTAAGAATCTAATCTTTACTCTCAGAGTAATGTGAAGTAATTTATATGCATGTGAAATTTTTCCCTTTGTTCCTGACACCCTCTGTCTCAAAATGAAGGATACGTATTCCTGGTCTGCTCCCTTATTTTGCAGAACTTATGACAGTGTAAATTAAAGATGTATATTTAATTTAATTGATTTTTCCTTTGTTAACTTTCCTGATACTGTTTTGAATACTTGCCCAGTCCAAGAAAAACCCAGAGGTGTACAGGATGATTTTTGTGATGACCCAATAATTTAGCAAATCAACCAGGAGAACTTTACAGGCTGGACTGCTTCTGAAAGTTACCTTGGAGAAGGATCCTGGATATCTAGCAAGAACCAGCTAAAGTGTAAGAATTCTTATCAAGTTAGGTTCTTTTGGCATGGAAATAAAAATTTTTGCCATTGTTTTCTATTTCTAAATTTTGGATTGACAAAGGAAGTATTTTGTGAACTAATTCATCAGTAATGTGACTCTTGAATTTCTGACATCAAAACATTTTGTCCCTTAATGCTGTTGCACGCTCTAAAAAGATTTTTCTGACCTTTCTATTCATCTCTAATACTTTGTTTTTAGACCTCTTTGCTTGGTTTTGATTAAATGAACAGTATATTTCTGTTCTAACTTTGGAAAGTAAGATTTGCATATTGGTCAAACTAGTTCCTTGGGTGATTTTTTTTTTTTGGCGTTTTAGAGTGTTTGTTCTTAATATTAATTAATCTTTTTTTTTTTTACTCCCAGAACCTTGTTTCACTCTCAAAAAGAAGGCAAAATTTATTTTTAAAATCTTTTTAAAGATTTACTTATTTATGCATACAAGAGTGGGGAACAGAACAGGTGGATTAACTGAAATACACTGCTGAGGGGAGAAGTGGGTGAGACAGGAGTGGTCTGCTGTGCTGTGTGGCTTAGCTCCCTGGCCAGAGATGGAACTCATGCTGCAGAAGCTGTAGTTAGCTTCATAGTGCTGAGACTTAACCCCTTGTGCCACCAGGAAAGCCCCATTCTGAGTTTTGACCAATATGTAATAATATATATCCTTCATTACAGTATCATAAAAAGTATTTTCACAGCATAAAACATCACCTATGCTCCAACTAATTATCCTTTTCTCCTTCTTAATCCCTGATAACCATTTATCTTTATTCAGTCTCTGTAGTTTTCTTCTCAAAATGCCATATTGTCAGAATCACATGCATGTAGCATTTTCAAATGTGTTTCTGTCTCTTAGGAATATGTATTCAAGGTTCTTCAACACATATACATGACTTAATAACACACTTCTTTTTAGAACTGAATGATATCCTGTAGTCTGTACTTATCAGTTTATTCATTCACCCACTGAAAAACATCTTGACCTCTTATTTTATCAATTATGAATAAAGATGCTTTCAACATTCACATGTAAATTTTTGTGTAGGCATACATTTTCAGCTCATTTACGTAAATACACTTTCAAAAGGAGTGTGATTTATATATTAAATGGTTCAGTTTTGTAGAGAAGCTGTCAAATTTTCTTTCAAAGTGGTTATATCATTTTGTATTATACTAGTAATTTAAGTGGTGGCTGAAGCCAAAGACTTAACAGGTGTTGCCTCCTGGAGGATGGTGCTGGTGAGGATAGATAGCCCCAGGGGAAAATCGAAAAGGTTATCAGTGGGGGGTGGAAACTCTGATAAGAAATATAAAGACTGCAGAAGCAGCCCCCAGGTTTTGTTTTTCACGGGATTCAGCGTTTTTGATCTTCAGAGGTTCTGGGGTCAATGATTTTGGCTCCCACCATGCCAATCTTCCAGAAAGCTGGCATGGCAGCCAACCTCAGAGAGGAAAAGTTTGGAGCCTTTGCAAGTAGCTGAGCTACTGAAATTCTTTCCACTTTTGCTGCTTTTACAGCCTGGAAGGGAAGTGAACACCTGGAGCCGGGCACCACACTGTGCCGCGTGAGTGTGGCCACTTGTCGGGTCGTTAAGCTGCTGCAGATGCTGTTTTGAGTGTTGCTTGTCTGGTGCTGTGCTGAGGCATCTTGGCAGCATTGGGAGCATCTCCTGTTGTGTCTTCTGTTCTCTTCATGAGTTGGAACCTGGTCTATAGTCTGACTGCCACGTGCACCCAGGTCCACAGTGGTGGAAGACAGCATCTTGGGAGTGTGTCCTACTTTTGGGGAGAGGAGCTCTGTGTCCTCAGTGGCAGGAAGATGCCATCTTAGATGCTTTTTGTTTATAACTTAAAAACGTGGGACACGAGCCTCCCTGGTGGCAGCGGTTAAGCATAGCACTGTGGAGCTGTCGGCAGCTGCGGCAGCGTGAGTTCGATGCCAGCCAGGGATATTCCCACATGGCACAGCAGACCTCTGCTGCCTCACTGCCTTACCCGCTGCTCCCCTCAGCAGTGTATTTCCGTCGCTCTGCCTGTTCTGCTCCCCACTCTTTCTCTGGTGAACACTCTCACCGCCCCACGACTCTGGCCTGTACCCCAGCTTATATGCATAAATAAATAAATCTTAAAAAAAATGGGACACTGCTTCAGGTGAGGTAAATGGCCATTTTTGTCCTCAATAACTCTTTGTTATTCCCTGTTTTGTTAAATAAATTCCATTGTTGTTCTCTGAGCCTGAATAATCTTGCAACTGTGAGTGTGGGTGAAGAACTCAGGCAGTGACTGTTAAACTATCTAGGCAGTGTCCTTGGCCAGTTTTAGTGCCTCTTGCTGCTGCTGCCCTGTGTCAGTAATGAGTGAGAGATTACGGTGCTCCACACACATATTCTAGAATTTGGTGTTGTCAGTGTTTGGGTTTTGGACATTTTAATGGTCTTGTAGTAGTAATATATTGTTCTTTTAAGGTGTTATTTTGTAATTACATGTGATTTTGAACATCTTTTCCATGATATGTGACATTTGTATATGTATATCTTCTTCAGTGTGGGTATGTTCATATCTTTGGCCCACTTTTAGTTGGGTTGTAGACTCACTGATTGTTGCACATTAAATATTTGTGTTTGTGTTTTTATTTTTGTTGTTATTGTTGCCTTTTTTTCCTATGCTTTGGATAATATGCCCTTATCAAATAAGGGCTTTTTGCAAGTATTTTTTCCTAGTTCATGTTTTGCCTTTTCATTTTCCTAACAGCACCTTTCACAAAGTAGATTTAATTTTAATGAAAAACAAATTACACTGGTCAACAAATTTTTACAAAAGTCATATCACTGAAATATTTTTAGTCATTTCCTATCAGTTTGTATGTGCTCAACACGAATATGGAAGTCAAATTCTAATTTTGGTTCTAATTTTTTTGTAATCTGCAATAAATTGATGTTTACATCACAAAATGCATTCCAATAGTATTAGGCCTACAGTTAATACCTGTAAAAAATTAAGTCATAGACTACTTCTTAGATTTCTCTGCTTGTCTCTTGGGGAGTGTCCAGCAGTAACCCAGCAGTAATCAGCCAACATTGGAGTGGACCATTTTCCCTGGTATCTTTGTTCCATTGATACGATAGTTTGATGAAAATGTTCGCTATGTTCATCACTAACCATACCACAGTTTTCAGGGAAGAAATCCAGATGGGAATGAAGGAAGTGAATCTTTAGAGACATATTGCAGCCAAGTTTCTGATACTGCATCAGCATGTCTTCTACTAGTTCCTTGTAGTTTTCTGCCCTAACATTCCAAAGAAAGTTTGTAGACACTGGGCGAAAAGTAGTCCATGCTTGTTTTGCGTCACCCTGCAGTAAGTTGCTGAACTGATCATCTCAATGCAGATGGAATGTTTGGGTAGACTATTCTCGACTTCTTTGGCTTCATTATTCCACCAGAAAGAGGAGGAACCAAGCAGAAGTAACAGTCTTTGATGTGGTTGCTTGGCTCTCTCCAAACCATGGGGACTGCAAACTGCATTGATGGTCTTTTGTCATTGAACCACTGTGAAAGCTGTGTTGTCCATGTAGCACAGCATATATGCGGGGCCCAAGGCTTGTCTTGGTCACCAACCTTGCATCTGAAAGTAAAGCTGATAAGTATCACTTGTTCTGGCTGGCAAATGTCACAAATAGAGCAGAAATTGTCTATGCTATTAATGCACTTTCGAGGCGTTACTGTTCTGTATTGTGCCTAAATGGATAAATTAATAACAGTTCTATGGAACAGTAGCTTAAACTGTCTCACACAAAATATGAAACATTTTCAATGCTCAGCCTTTCCGACAGGGCTTTCTATAGTGCCCTGCTGATGTCAGCTACTTCAGCAGCCACCTGGCAGTAGTATTGCATTGCATCAGAAAATGATGCGATCAACTCTGGATGATGTGTGTGTATGATGCTATTATGCAATGAGCTGCAATATGACATCATTCTAGGCTTATTTAGGACGTTGTCGCATTACAACTGGATAAATTTACATGGTAAAACATATAAAATGAATTATACAAAATATCTTCAAAATGAGAGCTAATAAAAAATTTTCAGGGCTATATTCATGTTCAGCACACAAAGATGCTACAGATTAGGGCCTTTTTAAGTCTCTTATTATCTCACTGTTGATCAGTATAATTGGCCAGGCTGCAATATTGTTTATACTTTATAGCCCAGAAGGAAGGGATTATCTGTTTAAAGAAAAGCAAGAGCAAGGCTCAGCTAACATAGTTAAGCATTAACTGGTGAACTAATCATGAAATTTTAGTTTGATCACTTTTAGAAGTTGGGCAGGAAATAAATTATTGACATCAGAACACTCTTTCATGATAGGTTTCAGCATCCAGGAAGGAACTTCTGGAATCATCACTAATTTGTTCCTTAGTCTCTTTTCATGAAGACTGCAGGCAAAGAAAGCAAATAGTAAGTAAAGATTAGGTCTTGTATTTTAATAACACTTAAGGAAGGCTAAAAAAGCCTGGGAGAATAGACTACAATATTGGTATAGTTTTTTCTTGTGAGTTCAGAGAATGTATGCCTGCCCACACCCTTTCCACCATCTAATGTTCATTGAACAGTAAAAACCAACCAGTGAAAATAAAATATATATCTTTGAGAATTTCAGTAGTGACTCTTCTCTAGGTGAAATTTAACAGAAGATACTGCCAATGGAGTTCAAAACTTTTTAAAATTCCAAGTAGCATCATTTAATGTATAGAAATTATGTGGAAGTAATTTTGGTAACGAAATTAGACTGTTGTTCCAGTCAAGGTAACTTGACTCTTAAGTGTCATGGGTGATGACTAATATGTTCATGTATCACTGCTGATTTTCCATGTAATTAATAACAGTAGCTTGTCATATTGCATTTACCTAAGAATCTAGTCACACACATTGAGTAGAGTACATGAAAATAGAGTATTTTTTCTCTATTCAAATTATGTTATAAAATTATTATGATACATTTCAAATTATAGGCATTTAGGAAATGGAGGAACACAGTTTTGGAATGAATGTTCACGGTTAATAAATGTTACTTTGACATTATTCAGTGGTTCATTAAGAGATTATCAACCAGAATATTGGATTCTGGTATTAAACACACACACACACACACACACACACACACACACACACACACACACACACGTGCATAATGCCCCTCAAAGGAAACACAGAATCTCTTCTAGATAGTCTTATCAGATGGACACACATGTAATAGCAATACATTAAAATTCAATAATAATAAAGCCAGTGTATTTTAAATGAATGAGAATATAAAAGGAAATATTTAAGTCTGCCATGAATTTCTTTGGAATTCTTTTTAGGAAAAAATATGTTTTTGGTCTAGAACATGAAAAATAAGTATACACTTTCAAAGTTAACAGATGAGGAATGGTTAAGAGAGGAAGTTAAATTCAAAAATTAAGTACAGGGCCTCCCTGGTGGCTCAGTGGTTAAGTGCTGCGCTGTGGAGTTGTTGGCAGCAGGGATGCGAGTTCGACGCCCAGCTGGGGAGATTCCCACATGAGGCAGCAGACCTCTCCTGCCTCGCTGCCTCGCCCGCTGCTCCCCTCAGCAGTGTATTTCCATTGCCCTGCCTGTTCTGCTCCCCACTCTGTCTCTGGTGACCCCTCTTGCCGCCCCACGCCTCTGGCCTGTACCACACCTTGTATGCATAAATAAATAAATCTTAAAAAAACACAAAAATTAAATACAGTAATTACAGCCTATACAGTGAAAGCACAGGAAAATTATATATCTTGTTTGTCGCGCGCTTCCCGCCAGCAGGAACACACGCGGCACACACACACTTCTTTTTTCTGGTGGCTTCTTTCTTCTTCTTTATTGTGCACACAGCTCAAACTTATACAGAATTATGACCAATAGCATAAAAGGGGAAGCACACAATGACCAATCAGTTGCTTGTTCACGTGCACGCTATTGCGCACAAGCGCAGGCACGGGGCTTGCATGAGGTGTTCACGTTTAGGGCGTTCGCATACCCTGGCCAATCAAACGCACGTCCTGTTTTACTTTCCTTACATGGGCATGTTTACCATTGCTCGTAGACTTGCTGGGTATGGACACTTGTTTATATGGACACTTGTTTATATGATAGTCTATACTGATACTTTCTAAAATTAAAGCAGTTTCTGTGGGGATAAGTGTTAGATAAGTGCATTTCAAAATGCAATCTAAAAGAAACTTATGAACAGCCAGATTCAGAAACAGAAATCTAAATGACTATTAACTTGTGAAAAAAAATTAAAGAAACAGCAGAACAATGAGAATCTCTGAATGACATTTAAAATCTTTTAGTTAATTTTCAGCCCCAGCAGCCCTAATCTTTGAATTTCTTACCACCTTCTCACAACTATTAAGAACAATTTACTGTTTATAATATACACACTTATTCATACTAAGACACATATAAAGAATTGGTTTAATAAGAGCCCGTGTAGAGAATTGAAATATACCCTCATACTTCAGGGTTAATAATTACGCTTAGGGTAAAGGTTTTAGTGGAAACTTGGTTGAAGAAGATTAGATGCTAACCCTACATAATCGTTGCTTAAAAATCTGTGTGATTAAACCTCAGGTGAACTGAACCACGATGTACAACATTAAAGTCTCTATATATCAACCAGATGAAGTAAATTATTATCAGGAGTTGTGCTAAAAGCTAGGGCAAACAAGTTGATTATGTATTTTGTTGTTGCTGAGAGGCAGCTGCTAAAATGGAGTCATTAAATTGACATACAGTGTAACATTAGGGTCAGGGTCTCTCTTTAGGAGAAACGTAAACCTTTTCAACATTTCCCTCTTGTAACTGCTCTGACTTTTGAGCTCCATTTTACTCAGTTATCTGAATTGCTTCAGTGGAAAGAGAAAGCAGCAAGGAAATTCAGTGGAAAGTTTAATTACATACCTTGTTTTAATCTTGTTTCTGAATACTCTTATAGCTTCTTTTGGTGGTTTATTCATATCAAAATGGAAAACTACTTGGTGTCCATATAGTTGCCTACCATGTATATTTAGTATTTATTAATAGATTATCAAAACTAAATTATAAAATTTGAATTAAAAATCTCTATTCTTTTTTTTTAAAGATTTATGTATTTATTCATACAAGAGCTAGGGTGTAGACCAGAGGTGCATGTGTGAGAGAGTATTCACCAGAGACAGAGTCCCCACTCTGCAGATCAGGAAGATTGACTGAAATACACTGCTGAGGGGAACAGAAGCCAAGTCAGGAGAAGTCTGCTGTGCCATGTGGGAAGATTCGTGGCTAGGGATCGAACTATTGCTGCAGTGGCTGCTGATAGCTTCATAGTGCTGAGACTTAACCCCTCAGCCCACCAGGGAGACCCCCAATCTCTCTATTCTTGACAATGAATTTATTATTTTAAATCTTAAAAAGCTGAAAAATTTTAAATATAAGTGCATATTGTTTTCCTTAGTGATTACAATTCATATATTTCTTCTGGTTATTTGGTTTAGGTATTAAGTGCTGATAATATTTCTGAACTTATCTTTTCATTCAGTAACCCATGGCTGAAGCCAAAGACTATTTACAGGTGGCAACCCCTTCAGGGGGTGCTAGAAAAGATTGATAACCCCACGCAAAATACAAACAAAATATTGGTGGTGGTGGTGTTATATGGCACAAAGGAAACTTGGACAGAAGGTGAACAAGAAGCAGGGCTGCCGTGGTGGCCCAACAGGTTAAGTGCAGCACTATGAAGCTATCCAGAGACACTGCAGCACTAGTTGGGTCTCCGACCAGGGAGCTTCCCACATGGCGCAGCAGACCTCTCCTTTCTGGCCTGCTGCTCCCCTCTGCAGTATCCTTCAGTAGATCTGCCTGTTCTTCTCCCGACTCTGTCTCTGGTGAATCCTCTCACCATACCACTGGCCTACACCTCAATTCTTGAATGCAGAAATAAAATGAATCTTAAAAAAAAAAAGCAGGTGTAATTGTACCAGTGCTGACTCAACAGATTCACATCCAAAGGCTGAGTCCTGTTTGCAGGAAGTCAGGGAATTATGTACACTTTCACTCTTCAATGTTCTTAGTAGGTCTGCTTTGGCTGCTGAATATGGTCAAATATGATATAGCTACATACCAAGAAGTGTGTTTTATAGTTGCATACCAAGGAGTTAGTAAAGGGTCAGTAGCTATGGGACCCCCCCCGCCAGGTTCATTCTGCTTTATGGTTAACATCTGACAAGATTCCTACCATAAACTCACTTTCATACCAGAAACTGAACAAAAGGTCATTACTAAGACCCCCAGACTACTTATCTGAGGTCACCATGCTTCACTGGAGATTCTGGTAAGAAATATAAGGGACTGCAGAAGCAGTCCCCAGGATTCAGCTTTTGGGATTTCAGCATTTTGGGGTTTTCAGTGATACCCGGGCAGCAATTTCTGTCCCCACCATGGCAATCTTCCAAATAGCTGTTATGGACCTCTGAAGGATTTGGAGAGGTTTCCAGCAGCCAATCTCAGAGGAGAAAAGTTTGGAGGCTTTGCAAGTAGCCGAGCGACTGAAATTCTTTCCATCTTTGCTGCTGTTACAGCTTGGAAGGGAAGGCGAAGACCTGGAACCAGGTGTCTCCCTGAGCTGCATGGGTGTGGCCATTTGTTGGGTTGTTTGGCTGCTGCAGCTGCTGTTTTGGGTGTTGCTTGTCTGGTGCTGTGCTAGGGTATCTTGGCAGCTCTGATGAGTATCACTTGTTTTTTATTCTGCTGTCTTCATGAGTTGGAACCCCTCTGGCTGGCATGTGCACCATGCCCTCAGTCACAGGAAGATGCCATCTTGGTAGCATTTGTGTTTAGGACTTCAAAACACTGGACACTGTGCCCCCTTTGTGGTACAAGGGTTAAAGCCTGAGTGTTATCAAACTATTGCCAGCCACTGCAGCATGAGTTTGATCCCTGGTCAAGGAGCTAACTCACATGGTGCACAGACCTCTCCTGTCTTGCCCACTGCTCTCCTCGGCAGTGTATTTCAATCATTCTGTCTGTTCTGCTCCCCACTCTGACTCTGGTGAATCTTCTCAGCAACCCCACCCCCACACCGCTGGTCTACACCCCAGTACTTTTATGCATAAATAAATAAAAAATAAATATTTGAAAAAATAAGAAAATAAAACATCGAAAACTGCTTTGGGTGATGTAAATGGCCATTCGTGGCTTCAGTAACTATGTTTTTACTGGTTTGCTAAATAAATCCTATTATTGTTGTTCTCTGAATCAGAGCATTCTTGAAATTGAGTGCATGTGTGAAAAACTCAGACAGTGACCAGTAAACTATATTTGGGCACTGTCCTTGGCCATTTTTGGTCCCCCTGTCTGCCCTGTATCATTTTAGGGTAAATTTTATATTTTATTTTATTTCATTATTATTTTTAAAATTTATTTATTTATGAGTACAAGCTGGGGTGTAGGCCAGAGGTGTGGGAGGTGAGAGGATTCACCTGTCACTCTACGGGTCAACGGACTGCCTGTCTTCCCGTGACCTGCACTATTCAAGCCTCTCTTAGCCAACCTGCCCCCCTCAGAGGGGCAGCTCTTCCTGTTCACTTGTGTCTGTACAAGTGCCCTTTATTTTCTTGTCCTAATAAACCTGTTCTTTAAGTATAACTGAGTCTTTGTCTCATGGAGAAACTTATCACGTGCCGCCAAAGGGAGCTCTGGTGAAATCTTTCCTAGAGTGAACCCAAGGACCCCGCTCCACTCTCAAATCCATTGACTCTAAAACAACATCAGAACCACCATAGTGTATATCTCTTGGGGAAAGGGAATCCTGAAAGTCCCATCAGAAGTAGCACTCTGCACTCCTCAGTGAATCCTGGGAACAGAACCAGAAGCGTATCCACTACTGAAGACTTTTGCAAAAATCAGAGAGATTTTGTACACTTCCTAGAAACAGAATCTAACCACTATAGACCCTGGAAAACCTCAGCAAATTCAGGTAGCAGACTTGAAGTAGGTTTCCTGGGTCCCAACAAGCTCCAAAGTGTTCCCAAGAGGCAGTCAAGATCAGATAGGTCCTGGAAAGCAGTGCAATAGAGCATGATAAAGGGACTATATGTGACAAATCCCACCAGAGGTAACTCCAGGGCCTGGTGCCCATCAGCTATGGCTCTTGTAGCAGTGAGCTCAGGGGACACTATTCAAACAGATAGACTCTTGGATAAGAGTAGGATTGATTACACCTTGGTCAGAATGACCAGTGCAGATTTCAAATGTATTGATACTGAAAAGGTTCATACTTGGAAGGTTGGTGGAGAGAGAAGTCTATGGGTTGTGATCTAGAATAGGTGACACTGGTGGCAGGTTGATCAGCTCAGTCAGAGTCCTTGGACAGAGGGGAGTGGAAGTTGTGTAGAGGCATATTCCTTTGAGAGGGGAAAACCTTGTGGAGATCTGAGGTATGCCACACAGACTGAACCTCTGTTAAAGAAAATAGCAAAGCAGGAATTCTGATCTGTACTCGCTCCCTCCTCCCCCTGACACACCTCAGGACTAGTACATTTTGTGAGGCATTCTGAAAACACAGAGATAACTGAGTTTCTCATGTCAAACCTCAGAAAGGAAGGATCTTGGTGGCACTGTAAATGCAATGAGCCAGCATCATTTCAAATTATCTGCATCAATGTCTGAAATCCTAGAAGTCCCTCCCCCCTTCACTTATTCAGCGACTAAAAAACAGGTCAGAGTATGTACAGAAGGTAGAAAAACCCAAATAAATAAATAATAAAATACTAAAAGTATTAAAAGCCATAATGAAATAGGTGGAACTCAAATGACAAAATGGGCAGACAAAAATATAAACATGAAAATATAGGGCCTCAAGTGTTTATGGCATAACAAAAAGAGAGTGTCCCTGGAATCCAAATATAAAAAAAAGATGGACTATTATATCTCCTTATCTGATAAAGAGTTCAAAGACCTATAATAAATTCAGACTTATAAGAAAACTCAGAATGGCAAGTCAAGGAAATATATGGGAACTCAGAAAATCTATTAAAAGAAAGAAAACAAAATCCATGAAAATGAGATTTAATGAAATCTGAAATAAAAGCAAGGAAAACAAGGTAGAAGTTGAAACTTTAAAAAAGAAAATCACATCAATGCATGAGGTAAAGATCTCAGTAAATAAGATCTCAATGAATAAAATATTTATCGCAATATTTAAAATATTTATTTCAATAAATGAAAAAATGGAAGTAGAATGCATTAAAAGGAGGATTGAGTAAGTGGGCAGTAAGATAGTGATGTACTAAGGATGCAAGAAAAAAGAGAGTGCAACAAGATTTCAATAAATACATAAATACATAAACAAACAATGAAAAGGCAACACAAGAAATATCTGACTCCATCATACAAGCCAATATAAGAATTATAGGTCTCTCAGAAGAAGGAAAATATAGATGAACAGAGGGACTATTCAAGGATACAATAGAAGAAAAATTCCAAATATGGGGAAGAATTAAATAGCAGACTAAAAGTAAATTATACCTGGTTAGTTAAATGCAATTACAGCAACACTAAGACAAACAGTATTTAAGCAAGCCAGAGTTCAAGACAAAGGAAGACATATAAATTAACTAGAGGAGGAAAAATTATACATAAATGTATTACTAGGCTTTTGGTTTTGGGGAGGGTTTTAATTATTGTTTCAATTTTGCTGCTTATAATAGTTTGGCCAGGTTTTCTATTCCTTTCTTAGTTAATCTTGAGTCATTGTATAATTCTAAGAATTTGTCTATTCCATCTACATTACTGAACTCATATGCATATAAATGTTCATAGTGATCTCTAATAATCCTCTGGATTTCTGCTGTATCTGTTGTAATTATTCTCTTTCATATATGATGCTACTAATTTGAGTTTTCTCCTTTTATAAATTTATTTTTAATTTGTTTTATACATCATTGTTTTCCCTTCACGTGTAGTCCCCATAGTCTCACAACACCCTACCACTGGTGAATCATCACTACAGTTTGCTGTGCTCTTTCCTCCCCAATTTGAACCTTCTACCTTCTCTTCCCTTGCCGAATTCCTTCTGATCTATGATCAGCTTGCAATTTTATCTTTTTTCCTGCAACTTTGATCTATTTCCTTATGTTCCACTTATAAGTGATACCATTCAATATTTTTCTGTTTCCTCCTGACTTATTTCACTTATCATAATGCTTTCCAGCTCCATGCATGTTGCAGCAAATGGAATGAGTTTACCTTTTTTGATCAGTGAGCAGCATTCCATTGTGCTATGTATCACAGCTTCCTGATCCATTCATCTGTTTTGGAGCATTAAGTTTTTCATGTATCTTAGCCATTAGAAATAGTGTTGCAATAAACATAGGAGTGCCAGTTTCCTTCTGAAATAGTGTTTTTGTGTTCTTTGGGCAGATTCCTAGTAATGGAATTGCTGGAACTCAAGGTAGATACATTTTTAGTGTTTTGAGGAAACTTTATAGAGCTTTGCATAATGACTGGACCAGTTTGCACTCCCACCAGCAGGTTAATACAAGGGTCCCTTTTTCTCCACATCCTTGCCAGCATTTGCTCTTGCCAGTTTTGTTTGTTTGTTTTGGTTTTGTTTGCTTCTTTAATATGGGTCATTCTCACTGGTGTGTGAGGTAGTATATCATTATGGTTTGAATTGCATTTCCCTGATTATAAGTATGCCAAGCTTTTTTTCATATATCTGTTGGCCATTTATATTTCCTCTTTGAAGAATTGTCTTTTTAACACTTGTGCCCATTTTTGACTGTTATTTGCTTTGTTTTCTTGAGTTGTGTAAGTTGCTTGTAGATCTTTTGTAACAGTCCTTTATGAGATGCATATTGTGCAAGTATGTCACCCCATTCCATAGGATAGCTCTTTGTTTTAGTTACTGTCCCTTTTGTTATAGAGAAGCTTTCAAGTTCAATATACTACCAATTATTTTTTCTCATCTGTTTACCTTGCTTCTGGAGATTAATACTCAACAATATTTCTGAGGTGTACGCCATAAATTGTTTTGCCTATGTTTTCCTCTATATATTTTATTTTTTTTTCAGGTTTTGCAATCAAGTTTTTAATCCATTTTGAGTGGTTCTGTGTGCATGGTGTGAGGTAGTAGTCTAGTTTCATTTTTTTGAATGTGGCAGCCTAGTTTTCCCAGTACCATTTATTGAAGAGATTTTCTTGTTCCAGTATTCATTCTTTGTTCATTTGTCATAGATTCATTAACCATATATGTGTGGCTTCATTTCTGGCTTTCAATTAAGTTCTATTGATGTATGTGTCTGTTTTTCTTCCAGTGCGAAGCTATTTATTATGGCTGTCAGTAGTTTGAAGTCTGATAGTGTAATACCTCATTCTATCTGCTTTTTGTCAGGAGAACTTTTGCTAATCAGAGGGGTGTGTGTGTGTGTGTGTGTGTATGTGTGATTCCATATGAATTTCAGCAACATTTGTTCCATTTATTTGAAGAATATCATTAAGATTTTTATTGGAATTGCGTTAAATCTTTAAATTGTTTTTAGTAGTTAAAACAATTTTGATAAACTTAGTTCTTCCTATTCACATGCAGGGATATTTTACCATTTATTTGTGCCTTCCTCTATTTCATTTAATAATGTTTTGTTATTTTCATTCACCCCTCTTTGCTAGGTTTATTTCTACATATTTAATTCATTTTTATACAAGTGTAAATGGGATGGTTTTCTTAATCTCTTCCTCTTCAGACTGAATTTAGGAAGGATACCGATTTTTGTGTATCGATTTTGTAACCTGCTACTTTATTGAACTGATTCATTGTTTTATTGAAACAATGGTTTTATATGGCTTTATAGGTTTCTCTATATATTACCATACCATCTGAAAACAGTGATAGTTTCAGTTTTTCTTTCCCTTTTGGTTTTTCTTGTATGTATTTCTCTTGCCCAATTGCTATAGCTAAAACTTCCAGCATTATATTGAAAATCATTTCTGAGAGTGGAAAATCATTTGTGAGTGCCTTGTTCCAGATCCTAATGAGAAGACTTTCAGGTTTTCATCATTAAGAATGATGCTATGGGCCTCCCTGGTGGCACAGTGGTTTAAATCACAGCACTATGAAGCTATCCAGAGCCACTGCAGCACAAGTTCGAGTTCGATCCCCCGCCAGGGAGCTTCCCATATGGTACAGCAGACCTTTCTTGTCTCGCCCGCTGCTCCCCTCAGCAGTGTATTTCAGTCATTCTGCCTGTTCTGCTCCCCACTCTATCTCTGGTGAATCTTCTCACTCTCCCCCCCCCACACCACTAGCCTACACTCTAGCTTGTATGCCTAAATAAATAAATATTTAAAAAAAATGATGTTAGCTGTGGTTTGTAATATATGGCTTTTATATTGTTTCTTTTTTTTCCCAAGTATTTGGAAAGCCTATCATAAATGGATGTTGAACTTTCATCAAATGTCTTCTCCGCATGTATCATTATGATCGTAATGTTTTTCTTTTTCTTTTTTTTAATGTGTTGAACTATATTATTTGATTTTCAGATGTTGAACTATCCTTATGTCCCTGGACTGAAACCCATGTACTTGGTCATGGTGTATAATACTTTTGACGCATAGCTGGATTATATTTGCTAAGATTTTATAGAGGACTTTAATATCCATGATCATTGGGGGGGTTAGTTTGTAGTTTCTTTTTTGTGTTGTCATTTTTTGTTTGCTTGTTTGTTTTTGGTGTTAGTATAATGTTGGCTTTATAAAATGTTTGGTAGTAGTCCTTCATTTTCAAGTTTTTGAAAGAGTTTTTGTAGGATAAGAGCTAGTTCCTCTTTGAATATTTGGTAAAACGTTGTGAAACCATCTGGTTCTGGGCTTTTGTTTTTGAGTAGGGTTTCAATTACTGTTTCAATTTTGCTGCTTGTAATTGGTTTAAGTTTTCTATTCTTTATTCAGTTTTGGGTGATTGTGTAGTTCTAAGAATTTGTCCATCTCATCTAGATTGTTGAACTTATTTGCATACGAATGTTTATTGCAAAATCTAATTATCCTCTGGAGTTCTGCCTCTGTCTGTTGTGATTTACCTTTTTCACTTATGGTCCTATTTATTTAAGTTTACTCCCTCTTTTTCTTTGTGAGTCTCACTAGAGTTGTCCCTATTTTATTTATTTCTCAAGAGCAAGCTTTTGGTTTCATTGATCTTTTGGACTGACTTTTTAATTTCTACTTATTTTTTGTTACTTTCTTTTAAAGACTTTTGTTTGTTTTATTGTTTTTCTAGTTCATTGAGATGGGATATAAGATTGTTTTCTTTGGTTATTTATTGTTTCTTGGCTATATCCTTTCCTCTTAACACTGCATTTGCTGTGCCCCTTATGTTCTGAAAGGTTTTGTTCTTATCATTTGATAACATTATTATTTTATTTAATAGTGTGTATCCTTATTAATCCTGTGGTCTTTCAATAGTGTAATGGGGAAATCTTTTTGCTTTCTTTTTGTCATTGATTTCCACTTCAATACCTTTACAGTCAGAGAAGAATCTTGGTATGATCTTTGAGCATAATGTACTTGTTCTTGTTTTTCTTTTGATCAAGAATGCAGTCAAACCTGGAGAATGATCCTTGTGACCTTGAGAAAAACATGTATTCAGATTTTGTTGTTGCAGTAACCTAGGGGTTTCTTTTAAGCCCAGATGGGGTAGGCCTTTGTTTAAGGCTACTGTGTCCTTGTTCATTTTCTGTCTCCTTAATCTGTCCACTGGTGAAATTGTGGTGTTGAAGTACTCTGCTACATATGTATCTTCTCATTGTCTTTTTTCAGAGATAATTGTAATGGCCTAATGCATTTTGGTGCTCCCTATTTTGATTTGTTCTTTTATTGATGAGTGTTATGTCCTGTTTTATTGTATCCTGGACCATATTAGTGTCCATCTATGCCTCTTGTCTCCTCTTTTAGCTGAAGTTTATCATATCTACATATTTGGAAGTCCCTGGCTACTTTTGAGTGTCATTTATTTGTAGAATTGATTACAAACAATTTGCTACGTTTTTAGCTAAGAGTTTGTTTTATCTGATGTAAGTGTGGTTGTCCTTGCCCTTTCTTGGTGACCATTTGCTTTCAGGATTGTTTTTGCTGCATTTAGTTTTAACTTATGTTTATTTTTGGAATTCAGATAAGTTTCTTAAAGACAAAGAATTGGGTTTTATTTCCAGATCCAACCACCCATATGTACCTTTTGATAAGTAAGTTCAGTCCATTTACACTTTGAAAGATTATTGATATATATATATATATATATATATAAACTTTGGAGAATTACTGATGTATAAACACTTTGAAAAATCAGAGGATGCAACTACAGGTACCCCTAGAATATGCTCTGTGGTACCAGATACTATTCACTCAAGATGTTCAGCTAAAAGGTGAAATCTTTGAAAGAGTAAGTAAAGTGGTAGGACTGATGGAAACTTGGAGCATTTCAAAAAGGACAGGGCCTGTAAGACAGAGGTGGTAGACAGTAACAGAACCCTGAGAATAAAACAAATCCTTTGAAAGAGGAGGCCTTGAGGACAATTAAGTCAATATTGAGAAGAAGTTCTTCAATATGCACTCATTTAGTCCTGCTGATCCTCATATGACATACCAATTTTGTTAGTAAAGAAACCCCACATGGATAGGTGGGATTATGTTCCGGATTTGAGGGCCATTATGAAATTGTCCAGGATGTGTGTGTGTGTGTGTGTGTGTGTGTGTGTGTGTGTGTGTGTGTGTGTATAATCAAATCCTTAAGGTTAGTAACAGGCGTACCTGGAGATTTTGGCTGGTGCTCAGGTGTACGCTTGAAGGATGCCTTTTTCTTTTTCTAGGATGCCTGTATCCTAATAGATGTCTTGATAAGGTGCTCTCTCCTTTTTTTTTTTTTAATGGAAGTACTGTAATTCCATAAGTAATCTCCTATATTACAAGACTGTTCTTCCACAATGGTTTAAGAACTCCCCAAGTATTTTCATAGAAATACTGGGCAGAGATTTTAGAAAGGTACAACTAAAACAGGTCATCTTATTACAATATTTGGGTGGTTTATTAATTGCATGTCTGGACTATGAATTTTGTGTAAAGAATACAATATTTATCTTGAAACACCTGGAAGAGTGTGTCTATAAATTGTCACCTCAAAAGTCACATGCATGTAAACAAAAAAAATGACATAGCTGTGCCATGAGATTAAGATAGGCAAATGGAACCTGATGACAGCAAGCAAACAGGTAATTTTAGCCCTCAAATCCCCTGTCAATCCCCGCAATCCCCTGTCAAACAAAGGCAAGTGTTTGAGCTTTTGGGAACGATTGGGTTTTGTAGATTTTGGATCCCTAATTGGATGAGTAGCGAGACTCCTATATGAAGCCCTGAAAGATCCCGATTCCAAATCTTTGTCATATACTCTGGAATGACAATGAGCTTTATTTAAAAAAGGGAAAACTGATCTCAGCATGAATCTCAGTGCTGCTAGACTCCAAGAAGTCACTCAGACTATGTGCATGAGAGACAGAGAGTCAGTCTGGGAATGTTAATCCAATTGTCACGACAGTAGATGCAGCCCATATCATACCTGTCCAAGCAACTAGACCACATCACTACAGGATGGCCTCCATGTCTGTGTGCTATAGCTGCCATTTGTGCCCTTCTTCATAGTGAGATAATTTTACATTAAACTAGCCAATCACTATGTATGTGACATATCAGATTTTTTGTTTGTTTGTTTTTTAAAGATTTATTTATTTATGCATACAAGCTGGGGTACAGGCCAGAGGCGTGGGACAGCGGGAGAGTTCACCAGAGACAGAGTGGGGAGCAGAACAGGCAGAGCAACGTGAAAACACTGCTGAGGGGAGCAGCGGGCGAGGCAAGAGAGGTCTGCCGCACCTTGGGGGAATCTCCCCGGCCAGGTGTTGAACTGGCATTGCGCTGCCAACTGCACCACAGCACAGTGCTTAACTGCTGCGCCACCAGGGAGCCCCCTTTCTTAGTATTTTTTGTTATGAACCTATGGTTTTTTTTTTTTATTTTTGTTGATGTGATGAATTACAGTGACTGCCAATAGCTTCACAGTGCCAAGACTTAAACCTTTGTGCCACCAAGGAGGCTGAGGAGATAAAAATTTACATAAAGATAAACTATTAGGGATTTAGGATATTGAAGTATCATAACTTTAGGATACAGATGAACTCATTTTTCAACTTTGGTTAATGAGGAAAGTCAAAAAATTAAAATGATTACTCAAATGTTATTTTCAATCATTATTTTTATCTAACTTGAAATTTTCAGTTCAATGCCCCTCACCACAGAACAACATAATATAATTGCATGAAAAGAAATTCTTTTTCCTTTGGGGAGCCTTGAAAATGGAAGGATGAATTAATAAATTAATGTTCAGCTTTTGGATTACATAGGAAAATAACTTTGATAAAGCAATTAAAAATAACTTAAACATTACCCTTTCTTAATTATGAGATATTTAAACTCAGCTAATCTCTGCTTCTTAGGAAACAATATTTGCATCTGACATTCTTAATTTATTAAAAATATGACTTTAACATTTTGTAGCTTATATTTGGAAATTATATTTACAGTTCAATATAATTACTGATTGTCTTAGGCAATCAACTGACTTTTAAGTCACACTCAATTTAAGTGATCTCTAAGGGGAATATTCTCTATGTTATTCTCTGTTTAAGGAAATTATTTTTTAGAATCTGACTGGAATTAAACAGCTAATGGATTAAATGTGTGAGAGATATATAGAAATAGATATAGATTGCATACATGTAATGGGATATCACACAGTCATAAAAATGAATGAAATCTTCCCATTTGTAACTTGAACAAAAGTTGAATGTACTAAGCTAAATAAATGTCAGATGAGAAAGATAAATAACCAAATGATTTCACTCAAATGTGAATTATAAAGAGGTGAAGGAAAATTAAAACAGAACTTTGGTTATTGATTATTTTTTTATCTAATTTGATATAGTAAATTGTATCTAACTTAGATACAGAGAGAAAATTGATGTTTACAAGATGAGAGGATTGTGGGATGGTATAGATAAAGAGGGTCAATTCTATGGTCAGGAATGGAAAGAAGACTTGGTGTTGCTCATGGTATAGGGTATACAAGTATTGACATATTGTCGTACATTGTGGGGGAAAAAAAACAGCAGCTTAAAGAAATATATTTAAAACTTAGAGCCAATACTGAACTGTTTTTCTTTCATTTGCACAATGAAAAGAGTTTCTTAATGACTGCTTGACAGGTAAGGTCTGCACCTCTCAATGATTTTCTAAAGATAGAGAGTGCTTTAGACCCCTACTTACTAGTATGATTCTTTTGAAAACTGTAAGAACAACTTTTCTTTTTATTAATTTTTATTTTATTTTAATCTTTTATAGTATTTTTTTATTCCCTGTAGGTTACCCACCACCAATTTACCCATGAACCATCACCATAGTCCCTTGTACTCTTTTCTCCTGCATTTTGAACCCTTATCCGCCCCCTCCCTTGCTGAATGTCTCTCATTTATGGTTGCCTGCTAGTTTTTGTTTTGTTTTGTTGTTGTTATTTTCTCCTCTTGATCTCTTATTTGGTTTCCCTATATTCCTCTTATAAGGAAACCATTCAATATTTTTCTTTTCCTTCTGGCTTATTTTGCTGAGCATCAATCTGTATAGCAATATAAAGTGTTTAAAACCAAATATTCAACTTTTTTACCTACTGTAATGCTCATGCCAAATGATAATTAACTAATGCCATTTTTGTTATTTTTTTAATTATAAAACCTATTTTTCTTAGTTAATATGGTAGTTTAGAAGATTAATAAAAACTGGAGTTGTTTAAATTAATAGAACCTGTTTGAGAAAATGTTTGGTAGCATGGTAGGGGGACTCTTGGTTCTGTTGAATTTTCTTATAATAACTTAGCAAAATAAAATAATATATTTTAAAAAGTAGACACTAAACAAATATTTATAAAGATCAATATTAAAATATAAAAAATGTTAACATTGGATATTTATTCACGTAATTTCAGGATATAGTTAAGAATATTTTAATTGCATGTAACCATTAATTTTGAGTGACATGGACATTAATTTTGGTACATTCAAAACACAAATACATGTGCACACAATTACAAAGAGCTCTCTACTCTAAGATTATCCTTATCTAAAATATACATGTATGTGAGTAACAAAACAATAAGAAAAAATAAATAATTTTGGGAGGAAGTGCAATTAAAGTTGTATTTTAACATTTTTCCAAGAAGGTAACTGTTCTTTTAAATTAACTGCATATTATTAAATAAAATAATGCTACAGTTTGTGACACCTGGAAAGAGTTCCATTAAAGCCACTATGAAGTTTATTTCCCAACCTCGTGGTTCCAACCAATATTCATACCTTTCTTACACTTCTATTTGTAGCAGGGTGTCCCCAGGAAAAGGGGAGGTTTCAGGTTCCCCGCCCCACCCAAGGGAAGGTGGAGCTGAGCAGGAGAGAGAAGAAGCTGGAGAAGAGAAGAAGCAAGAGAGGAGACTGGAGAAGGAAGAAAGCAGGATGGAGAGCCAGAAGAGGCGCATGGAGCAGAGAGGCATGTAAAGAAGCTGCACTGGCCTGGACTGATTGAAACAGATGTGCGTGAGAGACCTGTGGGGAGCTTAACAATGGCAATGTTGATCTTGATTTTGATTTTGCTCTTTCCCCCCAGATTTGTTTGGCTGTTTCTCACCCTTTCCTATGGGTCACTGCCAAAAGGTGTTTTAGACATGTCTCAGGCTTTCAGATCCTGCTTTGGCCCAATCCTATTTTTTTACCCATGGGGGGGAATGGCTTAATTTGGGTACTTGATTTGGAAACTATATTCTTTGTCTTTTCTGTATTATACACTAATTGTATCAAAGTTTCTTTCCACTAAAGGTCTTACATGTTTTGTCTTGATGAGGTGGATGGCAAAAACTATAAAGAGCAGGCAGGTTGAGGGGTTATGGGGTTCCTCTCTCCCTGCCCTGTAACATAGTCACCGACCCAACTTACTTTGTGAACTCTTTCTAAAACATAATGTAATTTTTCACAAATATTATTGGCCTTCCCATTTGAGATTTTGAAGAAATTCTTATAAAATCAAATAAAATCATTTTAAGCTTTTCAGACTGATCTTAACTTCTCTAAAATAGATTTGTTTTCATTATCTCAATGCCTTTTTCTTTTCCTTTCTCTACTATGTGGAATCAATGCTTACTTTTTTCTCTTTTGAATTTAATATTTTTCTGGTCTCCAAGCATTGGTATAAGCATACTTTCCCTTTTCTTATTACCGCTTCTTTTCTCTAATATATGTTTTTCTCTTTGTTCAAAGAGTTTTCCTAATTATAGTACTCAATATTTAAATTCACACCAATTTTTCCTAACCTAAGTGTAAAGTTCATTGACATTTACTTGTAAAAATAGTCAGGTCTTCTTCAAACACAGTGAATTTCCAGTTGTTTGCAAGTTTTAGAACTGCAAACAATTAGCTTGGTTTCATTTATATCTGCCACTTTGTTCTGATAAAGTAGAAACTCACTAAATGCTGTGACAAATATTTTGTGGGACAACTTAATAATCTTCTACCTAATGTACAATTTCAGTTAAAGCCTTATTTCTGTTATATCAACTGGCAGAACACTGGAACAATTTATACATATTACTTTGATATCTGAGTTTGACTTGACTACAATTTGTGATTCCATTGATTTAGAGATTTGTTTTGTCTCATCAGGTGAATATCCTTATCCTGAAGGAAAGTGAAATGCTATTTTATTTTTCAGGTTAAAAGTAAGAGTACATGTGTTCATTTCCCAGAACCTCCAACCAAGCAGTCAAATCTTTATAATGACCTCATTTTGATGACTTTTTTGTTGCAGGAAATTAAATCATATACCAGAAATATTGCTATTAACTATTCCCTGGGAATGTTAAAAAAAAAGTCTTTTATTTTTTAGATGCATTTTTTCTTTTGTTTTTTTTTAATGTAACTTTTCTTTTGTCACTATATACATAATAATAAATGAATGCGGTGCCAAAACATTTTGGAGATATTATTACTACTCTAGAGGGTGTAAAGGAAGTCTAGTTATAAACAAAGGCAATCTAAATGTTTTAACAATTACTACTGATCCTTTAAAAACTTGGCATCGGTAAGGTGAAATCCCTAGAACTACATTAGAAAGGGTGACTGCCAGAGGGGGAGAGACTGTGTGACATTCCATGAGACCCCACCAGCCCCATTCAAACCAACTGATCTTGTAACTTTCTGTGAAACGCCTCCTGCTTATGGCTGGACAGGTGAGACACTGAATCTACCTTAGACTGGGAGCCATAGTGGCCAGATACAATTATTACTTGGCTGATTTGGAATTAGGGATTAGTAAGATGTTGTATTTCCATAAAATGTATGATATATGAAATAATCCTTATTAGTGTACCTGAATTTCAGTTAAGTATACTGTTTATCTGTGCACAGTAAGTAAAAGAGGAAAACTAAATTGGAGACATTCAGTAAGGGAGGCAGAGGTAGAGGGATCAACACAGGGAAAGGAAGAGCAGAAGAGATTGTGGTGATGGTTCACGGGTACCTTGGTGATGGTAATTTTATGGAGATTACACCTGAGATGAGAAATCACATTTGCACAAAAATGAGTAACTATGTAAAAATATACAAATAAAAAATGTAAATCACATTACAGATGTACCCTCTTTTGTACACGCCTCATACAGAGTTATATGGAAAAATATATTTAGATATAATGTCTAATTTTCACTGGAAAATATAATTATTACAAAATTTTCAGTGAGAAAATTGTTGCTTAGAAAAGTTAGATTTCATATATGATGCTCATGGTAATGTGAAACTATTAAAGTTATGTATATATACAGTTATATTTTTAAAGATAAAATACTGAGACATTAATACTTTGTTTTGCACAAATCATAGACAACAGTAAAGTTTGCCACTTTCACTTATAAGAACGTACACATCTAAATTGGAAAAAGTATTTTGAGAAGCAAATCACAGCATCTTGACATTTGAGTAAATCTCCACAGCATTCTTTTCACCCAATCAAGACATGTCAGAATGGATTTCACCACAGGAAATAGGTTACTTTATTAGGCTGAGCCAGGTCTAGGCAATTCTTGTGTTACAATAAAAGAAAACACTGTGATTTTTCTAACTTAAGTGGGTATTGATTTCTACTATGGTGAAGATCAAGATTTATTATCTCAAGTGATAGTTAACAGACTGTTGACAATTATTGACTTGGGGAAATCACAGCAGGGTGCTGAACCACCATTGAACCTGAAGAAAGTTTTTCTATGTCTCTCACAGCAAGAAAAGTTTATCATACATTAAGATGATAGACTTCACCAGATGTAACGGCCTTTAAAATGCGTCTTCATATTTATTTGGTTTGTGGTGCTCTTCAAATGTCTTAGCTCCTTTAAGACTGAAAACTGTGATTAAAAATAACTACAATGATATATAAATCTTAATTCATAAATTTAAAATAATTGCTTATCATCCATTTAAAATATTTTTGGAGTATAGTAATATCAGCTTAATCATGTTAAACCCAAGTACTAAAGCTGTAAAATTTACTTGCACATCTTTTGAATGTTCAATTACCAATATATAGCATATTTTCTTTACAAATATTTTCAAATAAAATATTATTAAACTAAATAATTGTTTATATGGTATTTAAAATACAAGTAATAATTACCTGCATTTTGTACTAAAATGATTTTGGGGACAGGGTAAATAAGGAAAACATGTTAAGCCCTCATTATCTGTCAATCTATGTACACAAAACTTACCAAGTTTTAATAAAAACAAGCTAAATTAAATGAATCTTTATATGACCTATACTCACTTTTGATAATAAGGAAATACAAAATCCCTAATATTGGAGCAAGGCAAAACAAAAACAACAACAGCAAAACAAGGTAAACATCTTTATATTGCATGACAAAATACCTACAAGTTAAATAGATAAGGAAGCACAAAGTTGGGGAAATGTAAAATAAAATGAGTATGGCAGGAAAGAAGATTAAGATAGGCTCCCAAATTTCCCATTCCCATTATGATACCCATAACATATATTCCATTCCTGTTATTTAATAAATTACTGATATACTGGTATGAAGTATTTTGCAGATTAAATTAAATTACTAATTATTATAAATTGCAAAGAATTAAAGTACTAATGCCCCACTTAGTTGGCTTTTATTGGAGAATAAGATTCTAAGCGGAAGTGACCTAATCAAAAGATTGCCTTCTGGAGAGGTAATCTAAGTATGATGGGTACACATTAACTAGAGATTCTTCATTTCTTGTTTTGTAGATAGTAGGAGCTGTGAAATAGGAAGTATGGGCAGCCTCTACATGTTGAGACTGTCACTGACCAAGAAGCAGCAAGAAACTGCATTCTGCAACATGAAAGAACCTGGAAGGGGACATAAGTTCTAGATGCGTATAAGTCCAGGTAACACTTTGATATATCTTTTGTGAGACATTGTTCAAATAAACCACCATATAATTCAGGACTTCCGACTTACAAAACTATGAGCCAATAAATGAGTAACTTTTTTAAACTGCACAATCTGTTGTAAATTATATGTATAATTAGAAAACGAATACCATGAAAGAAGACTAAATATATTGTTTTGCTAATTTAAATTACCTATTAATAAATTACTTCCATTGGTTTAAAATTGCACAAACACGTAAATGATATAGGTACAAATAGCATAACTATATTAGTATAATAAAAATAATAAGAAGAGCATGAACAAAAATTTATACAAAAACAGTAATAAGATAAACGAACCTAAAAGAAATTATTAACAGCATCAGGAATACTAGTTTTCACAAAATGCAATTAAAAACTAACTACCATAAAGGTGAAAAGATTATAGTTTAATAACTACAAAAATTCGTTGACAATGAAGATATTATACACCCTAGTACATACTAACTCATTGACTCTATTAACACTAAATTCATATTATCAAATATGTGGGTGTGTGAATATATTGTAAGCATAAATTCCTTATTTTCTTTTTTAATCACGTTTTATTGATATGGCATTAATTTACAAAATTATGTAATAGTGGGAGTATAACTTCGCACCTTACCATGTAATAAATATCAATTGCCTCCCACCAAGGTCCAGGCTGAATATATTATCACATTACAACCTCTAGCTCTTCCTCATATGTGTGTGCATACATATGTAATTTCTTTAGTATACATATTTATTGTATATATAATATTTTAATATATATCATTCAACATAAAATATTAATATTTATAATGCATACTTATTTAAAATATACTTAAACAATAAATATGTGAATATTTAATATGCATAGAAATATTATTTGTCTTAGTCTCGTATATGAGATTCCCATAAAGATAATGTAGTAGATATAACATGCTTTTTTTTTTTTTTTTTAGTTCAGCCTGTCTTTCTATTTTGATGGGTTAGTTAAATGTTCATATTTACGGTGGTAGTATATGGGACTTAATTACAGATAATCTATCTTTTTTTTAAAGCTTTGTTTATTTTTGCATAGAAGCTGGGGTGCAGGCCAGAGGCTTGGGGCGGCAAGAGGGTTCACCAGAGGCAGAGTGGGGAGCAGAACAGGCAGATAGATGGAAATAAACTGCTGAGAGTAGCAGCGGGCGAGGCAGGAGAGGTCTGCTGCGTCATGTGGATTCTCTCCAGTTGGGCATCGAACTAACGCCGCGGCTGCTGACAGCTCCACAGAGCCGCACTACCCATTGAGCCACCAGGGAGGCCCCTAGACATTCTATCTTTTGCTCTCTGTTTATTGTATCTTTCTTGTGTTTCTTTTAACCAGCCATATTGGTTGCCAGAATTGAAGAAGGCAGTGAGAGTTTCCCAGATAAGCAAAAATTAAGGAGTATATCACCATTAAATAAGTCTTACAACAAATGACAAGAAAAACTATGTTATACTGAAAAGAAATTGCACTAACTTAGAACAGCAAAAAATATACATCTAAAGGGGAAAAAAATCACTGGAATTTGTAAGTGTACAGTGAGAGTAGAGGATTGATCACTTATAAAATAAGAAATAAAGAATAAAATATAAAAGTAGTAAATTAAAATCACTATAATTAATTAGGAGGTAAATATAAAATGTAAAATAAGACTGAAATAAATGTAAAACATTGTGGGAAGGAAAAGAAAATCAAGTGTCAGAATATGTTCAAATTAGGAAATATCAAGCCAAAACTGTATGTTATATATGCATGATGTTCTAAGTGAAATAAGTCAGACAAACAAAGATAAATATTGAATGATCTCACTTATATAAAAAGTCAAATAAAAAATGGAAATCAAATTCTTACTCTTTAATCATTGTTAAAAGGGCCATCTTTTAACATAAACTTTGTTTATATAGCATTCTTTCTAAAAATATATTGTTATTAAGGTAATATTAGCTCATACAACTTTTAATTTGGGTATATAAGCTCACATCTCTTCAGATGTTATAATACCACACCCACAATCAGAGCATCCATTATCAAAGACATCTTACAAAGAAGCAGATCAAAAATTACTGAAGTTTATATGGAAATTGACCTGACCTTGGAGAGCTAAATCAATCCTTAAAAAAAAGAACGAAAGCAGAATCACAATTAAATAATTCAAACTATACTATAAAAAAATAGCATCAAAGTAGTAAGGTATTAGAATAAAAATAGACACGATGGTCAATGGAATAGAACTGAGAGCCCTTAAATAAATTCACATATATATAGATGGTTTAAATACAGTAAAAATCGAGAGTCTACAATGGATAAAAGAAAGTTAATTGAACAAATGGTATTGGAGAAGCTGGACAATTACATACAATAAAAAAGAATTATGGGCCTCCCTATTGGCCTAGGGGCTAAGTCTCACTGTTATCACTGTGATGGCCTGAATTTGATTCCCAGCCAGGTAGCTAATCCACATATGGCACAGCAGACACCTCCTGTCTTGCACCCTGCTCCCCTTATCAGTGTATTTCAGTAGATTCACTTGTTCTGCTTCCCACTCTGTCTCTGGTGAATTCTCTTACCCCCCACACCTCTGGCCTACATCCCAGTTCTTCTATACAAAAATAAATAAATAAATATTTTAAGAAATATAAAATAATCTATATGACTCTCACTTCATGCATACGTTAGCTCAAAATGGATTAAAGACTTGGATATAAGACTTGAAGCAATAAAATATATTAAAAAAATAAAAACAAACAAGCAAAACACTCCATGACTTGATTTCATAGATGTCTTTGGGACTTGGACTCCAAAATCAAAAGAAGCAGCAAAAATGATCAAATGCTATTTTAACAGACTAAAAGTCTTCTGCACAGTAAACTTAACTACCATTAAAATGAAAAGACACTAATGAATAGGAGAAAAATATATGCATGTTACATATTTGACTTGTGGCTGATATTCATAATCTACAAAGAGTTTATACAGCTCCACAATAAAAAAAAAATAACACCATCAAAAATGCACAGAAAAGCTAAATTGAAACTTCTCCATAGATGACATACAGGCACAAGAAAAAAATGGTCATCATCGGGGAAATTCATATAAAAACCACAGCTAGATATCACCTAAAACCTGTGAAAATAACCCATATAAAAAAGAATAGCCAGTAGGGGCCCTGTGGACTATGGTGGAGGATTATGGGTGCTTTGGTGGTGCATGTGGTATGGTAACATACATCTGAAGACATGTAAACCTATACCCTTAAATCATATACAGTGCTTTAAATCATAATTATATCAATAAAAATAATGAAAAATAAATAAAAATGCACTGTAATAAAGTAAAAAAAAAAAACCTAAAAATTAAAAATTAAAAATTTTCAGTACATAGAACATAAACAATTTGGTGATTGCCAAAGTGGATGTGTGGCTTTGGAAAGGTGTTGAAGGTGGTCAAATATTACAAGTTCCTATGTGTAGCATAAATTCTAGTAATGTAATTTATAGCATGGTAACAATGATTCTTAATATTGTAATTTATATTTAAATGTTGCTAGTAAAATAGATCTGAAATTGGCAAGATGAGAAAAAGTATAACTATGTAAGTGTATGAATGTTAATTATACTTACCATGGTTATCATTTTCAATATATACATGTGTCATATCATTACATTGTATATTTCAGACTGTGTTATATTATGATTATTCATAAAAATGGGAGAACATGAGCCATCAAGTCACTTATCTTTAGGTAAATGCAATTCAAAAATCACAATTAGATACAACTTCAGTTGTGAAGAAGTGTTACTCTGTACCCCTAAATCACATACGGTGTTATGTCAGTGTTACCTCAATGGGTGTTATGTCAGTGTTACCTCAATGCCAAATAAATATTAAATACATTTTTCAGAGACTAAGAAGGCATAACAACCAAAAAAAGTAGAAATAGTTGCTGTCATCAATAAATGAAAGAAAAAAGTTGTTTTCACAATTTATAAATTTTAAATTTTTTTATTGCTAAACTTGAGAATTGCATGAAACAGATGAATCTTTTTACAAAGGACTAGAAGAAACCTGAATAGACAAGTGCCAAGTAATGACAAAATAATTACACTTTTTTAGTTTTTCTTAATTTGAGCTCAATTTTATCCTTTATTATTGTGCTTTTCCATAAAAACTAAATTGAATCTAAGCAAGAAATTGTACAGCATTTAGTATTTTTTTAAATATTTATTTATTTATGCATGTAAGCTGGGGTGCAGGCCAGAGGCTTGGGGTGGCGAGAGGGTTCACCAGAGACAGAGTGGGGAGCAGAACAGGCAGATCGATGGAAATACACTGCTGAGGGGAGCAGCGGGCAAGGCAGGAGAGGTCTGCTGCCCCATGTGTGAATCTCCCCTGCCGGGTGGAGAACTCCTATTGCTGCTACGACAGCAGCTCCACAGCACAGCTTTAACTTCTGTATCACCAGGGAGGCTCAGCATTAAGTATTTTAATACAGGAAGATCATCAATATATAATAAGTTCTGGATGTTTTACAAACTATCTATGATCATCTTCTTACTCATATCTGGCATATATTGGTACTTCTGATAAAGATAATATTTAACATTTGGGGCCTCCCTGGTGGTGCAGCAGTTGAGCGTTCCGCTGTGGAGCTTCAGCAGCAGCGATGTGATTTCGAGGCCCAGCTAGGGAGATTCCCACATGGTGCGGCAGACCTCTCCTGACTTGCCCACTGATCCCCTGGGCAGTGTATTTCTGTCGATCTGCCTGTTCTGCTCCCTGCTCTGTCTCTGGGGAACCCACTCACGGCCCCACTACTCTGGCCTATACCCCAGCTTGTATACATGAATAAATGAATCTTTAAAAAAAATATATTTAATATTCAGTATTTCTAACATTTCTCTTTTTTTGAAAATTAAAAAAATATATATTTCATCATTTTGGAATCTGTTCTGCCACCAGAGGCTACGTAAATGTAATCCTATTAGGTCCAAGTATATTTTCTCTCAAATAGGTAAAATGAACTAGATAAATGTTTACATATTAATTTGCTTGCTTTGTAGATATGTAAAAATTAACCTAATTCTAGAAACAACAATTTTGCTATAAAGTCATAACTAGCATTAAAATTGATGCATATATTTAAGATTTGTTCTGTATGAGCAATTTTTAGGCAATGATTTAGCAAATACCTCATCACATTTATGTTGCATATTCTGATGGCCATTTTATACAGCGTAAGGTCTAGGGATCGAAGAGGCAACGAAGCAGAGGGGAATGTAAGATAAAGAGGCCTTTATTAGCAACTCCTGGGCGAGGCTCACAGATCCTAGGCAGGGGTCTGTGGAGTCGCACCCCACAACTAGGGGGGTGGGTTTTTATATGGGGTGAAAGAATTCCAAGGGTGGGGGCAACTCCATTTGGAGCTGGTGGCCTTGCAGGTGCATTCGGGCTGCGGTGGCCCGTCTGGGTAGTGGGGACATGAGTTTCTTTCCAAGGTCACACATCTTCGCCGAGATTCTTCACAGCGCCCTTATTGTTGGGGAGGGGTGGGTTGAGCCTAACACAGAGGACAAATTAAGTTTCAAGAGAATAAATATGTATTAACGTAGAATCTGAAATCAGGTACTTCTGATGTGGATATTTATATGCTTAACAGTTGCGCTTATATCTACCACCATGAAGATCATATCACTAAATGTATCGAATGATCTAGAGAAAATAAAATAATGACATATGTATTTATATGAAATATTAGACTGATGTACAAGGTAAACTATTGCATTGTATTACATAGATAATCTAGGATATGTGGTAAAATAGAATTTCCTAGCTATGACTATAAAAATAATGTTAAGTATTTATAACAGATAAATATTAAAATAAAAATGAAAATCACACATGTAGAACAGTTTATTTTATATACATTTCAATCATTCTATTTGTCACTTTGCTTCTACTTATAATATGTATTTTTTCTCCATACTTATGTATGTGTTTAAATGAAAGGTTAAAGGGAAATATTACAATTAAGTAAGCTTACTACTATTAAACATCAGTAGTAAAATTATAAATCTTTGAATTTAGAATAATCATCCTTTTTTATGCCTAGATTCATTATATAGCATATTTCTACACTAAGCACTGTCAGTATATTGAATACTTCTCAATATATTAAAATGTTCATTTTCTCAAAATTATGTATGTCATCACAGAATAATTCTCACATCCTGGTAATAAATGATACATGATAATGGTATATTATTGTTATTAGTATTATTATTATTGCTATCATTATTATTATTTTTTTAAGATTTATTTATTTATGCATACAAGCTGGGGAACAGGCCAGAGGCATGGGGTGGCAAGAGGGTTCACCAGAGATAGAGTAGGGAGCAGAACAGGCAGAGCGACGGAAATACATTGCTGAGGGGAGCAGCGGGCAAGGCAGGAGTGGTCTGCTGTGCCATGTGGGAAACTCCCTGGCCAGGCGTCGAACTCAAGTCGCCACAGCACAGTGCTTAACTGCTGCACTACCAGGGAGGCCCATCATTATTATTCTTATTAAACATGACATTGCTCTTTAGTTGTTTGCTTTCTATTTCCCATTTGTTCATGGCAGATAAACCTATGTTCTCAGATTAACAAAATATTTTTGTATTTGCTTTTTAAATGTCAAATCATACAAGCACAAAATATAAGTGGGATGACTTTATTTTCTGAAATATTTTATATAAAAATGATTATCAATTAAACTAAAGATTAAGAAAACTTTGTATAATAAAAAATACATAACATTTTGGAAAGAATGCAGATGGAATTTATTACCAGAGTTCCAATTACTTGTTTGCTGCACTACTGCATAAGATTTTATTTTAAACACTGTATATGATTTTCAGCCATAGTTCACACCTCTTAAAATATATGTTATCATAGATTTTTAGATGTATGTCACCACACCTTGCCCATCTCCAAAGCATTCATAATCTACTGTGACAGACCATTGGATTTATTACACCCTTTTTTCCCCAATCTCCACCATCCTCTTCTGAAGTCTCAATTGAATATAATTCTTCAGTTTTGTTCTGATCAAGTTTTTTTCTGACCATTTTTTTTATTTATATTCAACATATTAGTGAGATCATCTAGTATGTGTATATTCACTCTGAGTTTGAGAAATGTCCATAACATTTTCCACAGGGGCTGGAAAAATCTGCATTCCAATCAACAATGTACAAGGACACCTGATTAAATTACAGTGTTTCTGGTCTTTGTTATATGGGTCATCCTGACAGATATGAGATATTACTTCATTGTGGCTTTGATATTCAATACCCTGAAGATATGCGATAACACTGGTCAACAGTGAAATCATTACTGACATTAAAAGAACCTAATCTGTAGTATCTTGGTGTGCTGAAAATGAATATAATGCTGAAAAATTTTTATTAGCTCTCGTTTTGAAGATATTTTATATAATTCATTTTATATGTTTCACCGTGTCAATGCAGCCAGTAGGACTGCAACAACATCCTAAATCAGCCTGGAATGATGTCATTTTGAAACGCATTGCAAAATACCACCATGCACACATCATCCAGAGCTGATTGCATCATTTTCCGATGCAATGCAGTACTACTGCCAGGCAGCTGCTGAGTAAGCTGACGTCAGCAGTGCACTATATCTTTATATAGCCATGTAAGAAAGGTTGAGCATTGAAAATATTTCAGACTTTATGCGAGACAGTTTAAGCCACTGTTCCATAGAACTGTCATTATTTTATCCATTTAGGCACAATACAGAATATTTATAGTTCGAAAGTGCATTAATAGTGTGAGCAATTTCTGCTCTATTTGTAGGGAAGTGACATTTGCCAAGCAGAAGAAAAGTATCACAGTAATGCCTCAAAAGCCTGTTAATAGAGTGGACAATTTCTGCTCTATTTGTGGGGAAGTGACATTTGCCAAGCAGAGGAAAAGTATCACTTCTCAAATGAAGAAGGCTGATCATCTTTACTTCAGATGCAAGGTTGGTGACCAAGACAAGTCTTGGACCCCACATATATGCTATGCTGCATGGACAACACAGCTTTCACAGTGGTTCAATGGCAAAAGACCATCAATGCAGTTTCCAGTCCCCATGGTGTGGAGAATGCCAAGCAACCACATCAAAGACTGTTACTTCTGCTTGGTTCCTCCTCTTTCCAGTGGAATAATGAAGCAAAAGAAGTTGAGATTAGTCTACCCAAACATCCTGTCTGCATTGAGATGACCAGTTCAACAACTTGCTGCAGGGTGATGCAAAACAAGCATGGAATGCTTTTCGACTTTCTTGGGAATGTTAGGGGAGAAAACTACAAGGAACTAGTAGAAGACATGCTGATGCAGTATCAGAAACTTGGCTGCAATATGTCTCTAAAGATCCACTTCCTGGGCCTCTCCGGTGGCGCAGCGGTTGAACGCTGCGCTGTGGAGCTGTAGGCAGCAGCGACGCGAGTTCGACGCCCGACCGGGGAGAATCCCACATGGTGGGGCAGACCTCTCCTGCTTCACCCGCTGCTCCCCTCAGCATTCTACTTCTGATCTGCCTGTTCTGCTCCCCACTCTGTCTCTGGTGAATCCTCTCGCCGCCCCACGCCTCTGGCCTGTACCCCAGCTTGTATGTAAAAAAACAAACAAACAAACAAACAAACAAAAAGATCCACTTCCTTCATTCCCATCTGGATTTCTTCCCTGAAAACTGTGGTATGGTTAGTGATGAACATGGCAAACGTTTTCATCAAGATATCGCATCAATGGAACAAAGACACCAGGGAAAATGGTCCACTGCAATGCTGGCTGACTACTGCTGGACACTCCCCAGAGATGCTCCTGAGTATCTGTACAAGAGACAAGCAAAGAAATCTAAGAAGTAGTCTATGACTTGATTTTTTATAGGTATTAACCACAGGCCTATTACTATGGGCATGCATTTTGTGATGTAAACATCAATTATTGGAGATTACAAAAAAACTAGAGCTAAAATTAGATTTTAACTGTCATATTCGTGTTGAACATATACAAGTTGATAGGAAATGACTAATTTTATTTCAGTAATATGACTTTTGTAAAAATTTGTTGACCAGTTATTGGCGTGCATTTTGTGATGTAAACATCAATTTATTGCAGATTACAAAAGAAAACTGGAGCCAAAATTAGAATTTGACTGTAATATTGTGTAGAGCACATACAAATTGATAGGAAATGACTAATTTTTTTTTCAGTAATATGACTTTTGTAAAAATTTGTTGACCAGTGTTATTATATCATTAGATCTCTATACTCATGCTTGCCATTAGTTCCTTCCTTCATTAGTAGTCTTACTGCATTAAAATAGTCAATCTTGGGCCTCCCTGGTGGCTCAATGGGTTGGCACAGTGCTGTGAAGCTGTCGGTGGCTGTTCAATGCCTGGCCAGGGAGAATCCCACATGGTGTAGCAGAACTCTCTTGCCTCAGCTGATGCTCCCCTCAGCAGTGTATTTCGGTCGATCTGCCTCTTCTGCATCTCAATCTGACTCAGGTGAACCCTCTCACCACCTCACACCTCTGGCCTGCACCCCAACTTTATGCCAAAAATTAAAAAAATAAAAAAAAGTCAGTCTCCTCCCTTTCTACACTATCTATTCATCACTGTCATATAAATATTCCCAGAGTAGTTTGGTTACTTCTCTCCCAATTTCAGTCATGTCCCAGCAGAAAACTGATGACACATTCAGAGTGAATAACTTGAAGAGAGTTTAATAATGAGATCTATAAAAAGAGTTGGATGAGTCAAGGGTTAATTTAAAGGATAATACCATCTCTAGTATTTTCATCCCAGTATTTACCTTCATCATTGCCCATGATAATGAAAGAGAAATCATTGTTGAATACAGAGATGAAAAGAGCTAAATAAAGAGGTCACCAGTCATAGATGTATGGTGTTAGGCAGTCTTAAAGGAAGAAAACTTAGGAACATTACCATCTTATTGCCCTTCCATCCCCTAGATGTCCTGTCACTTCTTCTAATTAGCAGGAGGAACTGTTGGAACAGCAATTGTAGTTTCTTGCCTGCCACAGGGGTTGCTGCTATGAGCAGCCTCTGACCTAGAAACAAGTCAGGTTTGAGTGTGGAGCCTCCTAAGCACCCAAGCAAAGCAGGAATATCCCACTGGCCACCCAGGGTGCTGCTTCTGGGTAGCCAGGCAACCCTGAAATGTAAGGCTGCAGGACAGCTACAGGAAGGCCTACTTCTGGGTGGGGCTTGATGGCCAACTGGTGCTAGCTAGGTTTGAGTACCAAAGCACATTCTGACTTGGGCCTCCAGCACCTGGCCTCAGAAGCAGCTTGTGGACACTGACAGTGGCAGCAGGTGGTGGGCATTTTATAACCCACCACCAGTGGTCCTGCCGGGGCTCAGGCCAATAATGATGGTGGGTGGGCAAATTCTGGCAGAGCGGGCAATAGGATGTCCCACAGCCTTTGATTCATGACTGCAGGGAGGAGCATGAGGCGCCGTGTGCTGCCAACACTATGGTCCCTGAAACCCACCAGCCCATGAGCCTTCCTTAAAGGTCAGGATAGGCCAGGTCTCTGCAGACACTTTTATTTTTTTCATATTTGGCACCTGAATCATAGAATGGACCAATCAGATGTGAGCTAAATGCACCAACCAGGTTCAATCAGCTCATTAGGTAATTATTCAGTTGTAAAATCAAGAATGAGCTGATTGGTCTTAAATGGGCCAATCAGTCAATTAGGATCAAAAATAGTCCAATCAGGTTTTTAGTGTGGGGGACCCTGAAAGAGTATATAAGGCAGGGCAGGAGCCAGCTTAGGGCACTCTGTCCCTGGCCTCTGAAGGAAGAAGAAGGACCAGCAGCAGACCTCCAAAGAAAGGCAAGAAGCCTGAAGAGCTTTGCAGAAACATAGCTGCCGCTCCTTCCTCCAATCCTGATGCAGTTACCAGCTATGGGCCCTTAACAAGTTACTGTACCAGGAAAAGAGTTAAAAAGCAGAAAAGCCTCTGCAGTGAAAAGCTTTGGCTACAAGAGCGATAAGACCCCCTCCCAACTTGCAATCCACATTTGCCCTGGCCAAACTTAGCCCTGCAACTTTGTAAGCAGGCTGGTCGAGATTTATTGCAGAGGGCAAATGGTCTCTACCACAGACCTGCAGGGGGCAAATAATCTCTAAATCTCAGTTGGCTTATGTTTGGTTTAGCTTATCTCTGGAGTGTCTGTCCATAACATTACCAAATGTCTTCTTTATGACAGGTCCTTTGGATAAGCATTAGCAAATTTGTTAACCATTAAAGTTTGTCTTTCCCCATCCTTTGTAATCCCCCTTGTCTGACAGGTTCGTCTTCTTGAATTACGAAGGAAAGGGAGTTCAACAGAAGTTGTTGAAGAAAGCAAGCTGGCGTCCACCATCTCCACATCGACCACTTCCCCTCCCTTTCGCATACCCTTACCCAGCTCCCCTTTTGCCTTAGTATAAATACCCCTGCAGCCTGCCAGAGAGCAGGACAGTGGGCTTTCAGACATGAGTCTGCCACTCTCCTCATTTGTTGACAAATTAAACCACTTTCCTTTTCCTCAAACTCTGTTTCCTTTTATTGGCTGAGGGAAACTGAGGCTGGCATTCTGTATCAATCCTGCCTCTGAAATTGCCTGACAGGAGCACCAAAGTTTCAAAGAGCTATTTGTTGTAGTAGGTCAACAACTCACGAAGAGCTGTTAATACTGGTGTGTTTCTGGCACTGCCTCCTAGAAAACAATGGTGATGAATGAACAATACTGGCCAGTGCTGTCCAGCACTGCTAAATGGTGATTGGCACTATGTGTCTGGGTCACTTTTTAGAACAGTTAACACTGGTATCTTCGACACCATCTCTTGGTGGTGTTGCCTCGATTGCTGCCTGGTCCAGCATCAGGTGCTGTATAGCCTGGACTTCAGACTGTTTCTGTATGCTGCTGTGGTGTCATCTCAACAGCCCCATTAGTGAGCACTTCCTGCTGTCACTGTGAGTTGGACCCTGGCCCACTGCTTGCTGGGGTGCCATAAGCTCCATGTCCTCATTGAAAGGATAGTGTCAACTTGAATGAGCTGCCTTTTGTTTGGACACTGTGAACACTCTCTGGGGTAAGATAGCTGGCCATTTGTGGCCTTAGAAACTCTTTGTTCCCCCTGTTTGTTAAATAAACCCATTATTGTTGTTTCCCCATGAATCAGCAAGGTCTTCCAATTGTGCATGTGGATGACAACCCACAGTGACTTGTCCTCTATCTGGGCACTGTCCTGTGTCATGCCATAGCTCCAGCTTTAGCATTGTCTTAGCATGGTTTCAAAAATGAGCACTTATATAGCATATTATTGAATGGCTTAAAAATTTCTCATTAGTTTTATTAGTTTTATTGGTAATATTTTTTGTGTTTTCATATTTTACTCTATTATGCTATTGTCTCTTTATTGACATATCTTCCTTCTCCTTTGTTGCACTTCTACCACCTGGAAAATATATATGTTTAAGACTTGTTCCACCACTTCTTACCCACTTTTCTTCCTCAAAATGCATATTGTATGCATAATTGAAATCTCCATAAACTTATTATTTTATTTAGGCACTTATATTATTCCAAGTTGTACTGTATCATAGGCAGAATTCTAAGATGCCCCCCCCCAGGATTCCACACCACTCCACAGAAGATATCCTTGTATAATGTCCTTGTTATATGTTTTAAAAACCAGTTGGACTTAATGTAATGTATTCCAGTGAACAATATGGGCCATAGCTCCTATTATTATATTTAGATTATATTTTTGTAGAGTTAATCAAAAGGGAGTTTAATCTAGGTGAATATAATGTGAATTCTACAAGAAACTATATCATTCCTTAGTGAAGGGACTTAACATGATAAATATTTCTGACAATCTTGCAGCCTTAGTAGAGGGCTACATGCAAGTAATGGTGGATTGCTTTTAATACATGAGAATGGATATCTGTTGCCAATCAACAAAAAGAAACTAAATTTTGTTTTATAGTCAAAAGGAACTGAGCTCTGACAGTAATCATGGGCATACTGACCCTACAGTAAGATAGGATCCCTAGCTGACATTTTGTTATTAGCCTGAACATACCCCAACAGAGGAACCAGGTAACAATATCCACCCTCTTGAACAATGAAACTGTGAGACAAAAATTTTCTTGTTTTCAGTCACTGCGTTTCTGGTAATTTGATACACAGTGATAAAATGCTAACATTTTGTTTGTTTGTATATAGCTAGACTTTCTAAATCGTAAACATTAAAAAACATGATCATATTCTATATTAATCCTCTTCTATAAGATTCTCCATAATTTTATGTATTAAATAAAATATATGTAAAACAACAGTAAAATAGGGAAAAGTCAAAATGGAATTTGAAAAAATGTCACATATTTAAATATTTACGATGGAAACTATTTTAGAGACACTGTAAATTGTATTAGGATTTCAACTGGATGAGATGAGTTTTCCCGATAAAGAATGAATATATTCTTGTTCAAATATTAATGTGTAGGGCTTGAATTTTACAACTAAGGCATTGTTAAGGTCTTAAAGAGTATGCCAGGTAATGTCTTCCCAGAATGGCTTCAAATTATAGTTATTGGAGCTTTATGGGACCTCTAGTAACACCAAATCCAACTCATAAGCATTGTAAATAACAATAACAACAAAAATTCCTAAACGAAAAAAATGTTTTCACAATCGCGCCATTATAGAAAGTGTCTGAAAATTCCTGCTTTATGATTAACCACAGAGCAATCTCTGCCACCTCATTCTACACCCTGGTGGGAATGATTGACATAAATAAACAGAGAGAAAAGCATTTCCCCGGTGGACTCGAAATACCAGATGATGAAAATAATATAGGATGTTCACAATCACTGCTTCTTTTATGGCAGCAAAGAGTTGTCTGTAATGAAATATGAGATTAATAATTTAGAGTTGTTCATGAAGATGAATCAGTTTTCACTTTTTTAAAGATTTGTTTAATTTATTCATGCATACAAGAACTGGGATGTAGGCCAGAGGTGTGGGGGTGAGAGGATTTACCAGAGACAGAGTGGGGAGCAGAACAGGTGGATCTATTGAAATACACTGCTAGAGGAGCGGTGGATGAAATAGGAGAGATCTGATGCACCATGTGGGTTAACTCTCTGGCCGAGGATCTCTGGCCGGGATCAGACTCATTCTGCAGTGGCTGGTGATATTTGGATAGTGCTGACTTTAACCCCTCAGCACCAAGGTGGCCCCGGTTTTCATTTTTTTTTTTAAAGATTTATTTATTTATACAAGCTGGGGTATAGGCCAGAGGCGTGGGGCAGCGAGAGGGCTCACCAGAGACAGCGGGGAGCAGAACAGGCAGATCAGAAATACACTGCGAGGCAGGAGAGGTCTGCCACACCATGTGGGATTCTCCCGGCTGGCCATCGAACTCGCATCGCGAGCTGCCGACAGCTCCACAGCGCAGCGCTCAACCGCTGCGCCAACAGGGAGGCCCCCAGTTTTCATTTTTAAGATAGATTTGTAGCTTTTTCAGCTGAAAACATTGTTGTTGTTGTTTTTGTTTTTGATAAGCAAAATAGAAAGTCGGTTCAGGCTTTTAAAAGATAAGAATATTGAAGTACATTTTCCATTCAGAAATGTCAAATAAAAAAGATGTTAGATTTGATAGTATCAAATTATCAAGAAAAGATTGTTCAAACGGGAAAACTAGAATGAGCAGAGCTTATTTGGAGGGAATGGAAGGAGTTAGCACTTAAAAAAATGGAATGATTTCAAGTTAGTATTTTTTTTTCTACAAATGGAGTTAGGAGAATAAGAGGCAGATCTATCTGATTACCTCAGACTAGCTCAAGGAGTTTGCCATTTGTTTCTCTAATTTATAAGAATGCACAAAAAATCATAAAGTAGTATAATCTTCTTGGTTGTGCCATGTTATTCATCAATACATCTTTTTTTCTCATCACTCCGGAAAGAAAAGTCACAGCTGTTAAAAAAAATGACACACACTTGAAAAAGAGAACCACGTACCACAGAATATTCCTTTATTCAGACAAAGTGAACAGACATTACATTTTACAGCTTTGTAAATAAAATGTGAAAAATTTTTGAACGTGAATATATATACACATATATTCATATTCATCACATTCTAATGAAATGAATAAAATGTGAGTGAATATCTAGTTTTGACTTCATTTTCTCCTACTTGGAGAATATTTAATGTTTGAAAGACATACAGGACTCTTCTTTAGTATTGCTTTTGCATTTTTATTGGAGAACTATATTAAATGCGTATTCTGGGGACTCCCTGGTGGCACAAAGCGTTGTCTTAGCACTATGAAACTACCCACAGCCACTGAAGCACTAGTGCTATACCTGACCAGGGACCTTCCCACATTGTACAGTAGACCTCTCGTGTCTCGCCTGCTTCTCCCCTCAGCAGTGTATTTAAGTGGATGTGCCTGTTCTACCTCCCACTCTGCCTCTGGTGAATCTTCTCACCACCCTCCCCCCAAAACACACACCTCTGGCCTACACCCCAGCTCTTGTATGCATAAGTAAATAAATCTTTAAAAAATGTGTATTCTGATTCACTGTGGTATTTTAGGAAGGAATTTTTACACTGTCTCAGTGTGATTCAGAAAACCCGTTTCCACTTGAGAATACCTTGAAAATCAAGAGAATACCAGTGGTATTCAAGCTTATCTCATTTTTTACTTCAAATTAAGATATCTCTTTTCTTTTGCCACACAAAAAATACTTTATTTTATACACTTGTAATATTTAAAATTAATTTCAAAGGGTATTTTCAGATCTTCTTTTAATTATTTTTAATGAAGTACCATTGTTTTGCACCTTTGTTGTTGTTGTCACTATTATTATTATTATCATTATTATTATTATTTGTCAGTATAGGGTTTCTCTGCTCAGGTGTGGTCACCATAACTCTCCCACTATCAAAACATCCAACATAAGTAGATGTTTTTATCTTTCCCCATTAGGAAATGTGATATGAGTTTCCTTCTTTCATCATATAAGTTCTATTATTCATTTATTTACTCAAACTGTACATAAGAAAACATGCTTATTTTTAATTTTACAGACATCTGAAAATACTCTATCCCCCTTAAAATTTATGCCATTCGCCACTTTAAGGGTATACCTCACTATATTTCTCACAGGTAATTATCTCTCTCATATATCCTGTAACCTGTGACTAAGCAATAACAGACTAGGAACAGTTTCTAGATCCTGATGTCATCAAAGAAATATACTGTTGTTTTTAAAATTAAATTAAATATAAAGATTTTCAAACTTCCAGGTATAAAATAAATAATGGGGCATGGTCACTATGATAAATAACATTATATGTCATATTACAAATTTGCTAATAGAGTAGAACTTAAAAATTCTCATCACAATATAATTTACAAAATTATGTATGAAAATGAATATTGGCCAGTCTTATTGTGACAAGAGTTTTGATAAATATGGTGTAAAGTTATGTTGTATACCTGAAACTAATATAATGTTATAATCAGTTACACTTCAATGAATACTTGTGTATGCACATTGAGTTTCAACTACCAATAGAAAAAAAATGTTAATGGAAATATTTCTTATAAAACCTGCAGAAATCCATTACATTTATAATGGATAATATCATGCTATACAATTTCTTATATTAAGATTATCTCTTACCTGAGAAGAGCTTTCCAAGAAAATAATGAAAATATATCTTCCAGAAACACATGAACGGCGTATAGGTGTGCAGCCTTATGGTTCTTAAAGCACTAATCAGAAATATTTGGGGCTCTAGCGAAATACAAGCAAAAATATCTACATATACATATATTTGCACAGGTAAATAACTTTTTTTTACATGAATGATTAATCTCTGATTTTTTTTTAAAGATTTATTTATTAATGTGTAAAAGCTGGGGTACAGGCCAGAGGTGTGGGGCGGTGAGAGGATTCACCAGAGACAGAGTGGGGAGCAGAACAGGCAGATGGAAGGAAATACACTGCTGAGGGGAGCAGTGGGCGAGGCAGGAGAGGTCTGCCGCACCATGTGGAAATCTCCCCGGTGGGGCGTCGAACTTGCATTGCTGCTGCCGACAGGTCCACAGCACAGTGACTAACCGCTGTGTGATTAAGGAGGCCCTAATCTCTGATTCTTAATTAAGCTTATGCCCTGTGCTCAATGGGATCATGCTCATGTAATGTTTAATATCAATGGAGACCATATGTGGAATTATGCAAAGGAAGTGGCTCCCAGAACACTTTTAATAATATTGCATTAAATAAGCAGCATGTTTGGAGACAAAAAAAAAAGAAAAAGATTTTTGACATTGTGCATGCTTTAAAAAATGGTTTTAGGAACTTATAAACACATACAAATATACACACAACAGGATTGTTTATTACATTTTTGCTGTTATGTCCTCCACAAAATATTGGCATTTAGCAAATAGCTTTAAATAAAACTTCTGAATGAAAACAACTTAAAATATATATGTATAATTGGTAAAATAAATTAATTTGGAATGATGCAATGTAAAAAACACCAGAAATAAGTATTGGTGAGAATGTAGAAGGAAAGGAACCCTCATACAATGTTGGTGTGAATGTAGTCTGGTCCAGCCTAGTGGAAAATTGTACAGATATTCCTCAAAATATTAAAAAATAGATCTGTCAAGGGCCTCACTCTTGGCGCAATGGGTTAAGTGCAGTGCTGTGGAGCTGTTGGCAGTTGCTGCGCATATGAGTTCCATGCCTGGCTGGGGAGATTCCCACATGGTGCAGCAGACCTCTCCTGCCTCGCCCACTGCTTCCTTCAGCAGTGTATTTCTCTCAATCTGCCTGATCTGCTTCCCACTCTGTCTCCAGTGAACCCTCTCACCACCCCACACCTCTGGCCTGCACCCCAGCTTGTATGCAAAAATAAATAAATCTTAAAAAAAATAGATCTGTCGTATAATGCAGCAGTTGTATCCCAAATAATACAAAATTCAAAGTGGTATATTCACTTCTATGTCCATTGCAACATGATTTACAATAGTTGAGCTATAATAACTGTGGGTCTGCTTAAACTTAAGCCACCTGTTTGGCTACCACTTGTTACCTGCAGTTCTGCATTCCCATACAAAGATCAGGACTGTCCAATCAATCAGTTATACCAAAATCTTACATAGGCACCTTTCAGCCTTTCATATATACCAAGAGCAGAAAGCTTGGTCACTCTGGGAAGGATATGCATCACGAAGTATGACTGGGAAAGTCTTGGGGGCTAAAGACCGATGCATAAAATGTACTCCCAAGTTGTATATCATGAGGTATGACTAGGAAAGTCCGGGGGATAGAGGGGGCAAGGACCGGTGTATGACAAAGGACCCCAGAAGCTGATTAGTGTAAAGCTTTGTTGATAAAATTAGAAGCATACCTGGGGGTCTAGAGTATAGTTCGATGACAACATTTGGTCGCCAAACAGATAAGAATTATTTGGTCAGCAGACTCATATTCCCCTCAAAGCACTAGATGACAAAACATTCTTTAGTTTCACCCATTTTTTCTCCTTGTCCTCTTAACCTCTGTTAACTGATGCTGTATGATTATTCTGGAAAGACAAAGGCCAGGATCTTGCTCACTGAGCAGCATCCTGCATTATGTAGCCTGCTCCACCACTCCCGGGTATCAGTGTGGTGTTTCCCAACACAACATGAACAACATAGAACACAGTGATAGATTAGGAAGATGTGGTATATATGCACAATGGACTGCTACTCAGCTATTAAAAAACATGGACCTTTGCCCTTTGAGACAACATTGATGGAACATGAGAGGATAATGCTTAATGAAATTAGTCAGGAGAAAGATAAATATTGGATGCTTTTACTATATGTGGGATATAGATAAACAAAACAAAGGGTGAGATAAAACTAAACCAGTAACAAACACAAGAAGTCTAACTGTAGAATTTAGGTACAAGGGGGAGGAGGAAGACAGAAAATACATTTGAACGGTGCACCAAAAAGACTATGGTGGAGGAGTATGGATGCCTTTGCAGTGGGTGTGAATTCTGTACCTTTGAAGAGGTGTGATCCCATACCTCTGAATCCTATAATGTTGTAAACCGATATTACTTCAAAAAAAGGGGGAATATGAGACTCTCATTCTTTCCACTCTGCATTCTGAACCACTCCCTATTATTTTTTTCATTTTTTCATTTTTATTCATATATTTTACATTATTGTGCATTCCCATAGATTACCCACCACCGATTTACCTGTGAACCATCACCATAGTCCCTTGTGCTCTTTTCTCCCCCATTTTGAGCCTTTCCCCTCCCCCTCCCTTGCTGAATGTCTCTTTCTTATTTGATTATCCTATATCCCTGTTATAAGTGAAACCATTCAATATTTTTCTCTTTCTTTCTCGCTTATTTTGCTGAGCATGATCCCTTCTAGCTCCATCCATGTTGCTGCAAATTACATGTGTTTATCTTTTTTGAATGCTGTACAGTATCCCATTGTATATATACCACATCTTCTTTTCTGATTATTCATTATTTATTTCTGTAACTCAAAATAATTTATCTTATATTTTTAGTTTTTATATCATAAATTTTTAATTAATGAACTGCCATTGTTTTCCATCCTTGTTAATATTTTTTAATGTATTTATTTATGCTTATAAGAGCTGGGGTGTAGGCCAGGTGTGGGAGGTGAGAGGACTCACCAGAGACAGAATGGGGAGCAGAACAGGCAGATTGACTGAAATACACTGCTGAGGGGAACAGTGGGTTAGACAAGAGAGGTCTGCTGCACCATGTGGGAATCTCCCTGGCTGAGGATAAGACTAATGCTTCAGTGGCTGCAGATAGCTTCATAGTGCTTAGACTTAACTCCCTGTGCCACCAGGGAGGTTCACTTTGTTAATATTTTGACAATGTAGTATTTCTCTCCTCAAGTGTACTTTTCATAGCACTCCCACCAAAATAGCATCTATATTCTTCTACCTTAATCCATTGTGCTCTTTCCATTATCCTCCCCGTTCCCATCCTGCCCATCTCCTGGCCCATCACCTCCTGAATGCCTCAGATATATTGTCAGCTTTCAAGGGTATTTATTTATTTATTTATTTATTTTAATGGAGGAAATTTTAGGATACCCCCATCAGGTACTATCAACCTAGTGCACCCAGCTCCCACTCACCCATATTCCATCACTATGGACCATTGTGCTTCCTTCCCTCTTTGTTCTTATCCTCAACAACCCCTATTACATTTCTATACTTAGATATCAAGGGTTAGTCTCCAAGCTTGTCTTTATTTGATCATTAGTTTTAGTTTATATTCCATATATTAGTGACACCATCCAGTATTGACGGTGGATTACATTGATTTATTTTTGGATATAGAAACATCCTTTCATCCCTGGTATGCATACCATTAATCACTGCAAATGATCTTTATATGAATCATTGGCTTGGATTTGCTATGATTTTTTTAAAAGTATTTTTACATCTGTGTTCATTAGGGAGAATGGTCTGTAATTTTCCATTGTTGTGTGTTGTCTTTGTTCATTTTCGGATAGTAGAATAATGTCAACTTTGTGAAAAGTATTTGGAAGTAGTACATTTTTCCAATATATTTTTTTTAAGATTTATTTATTTATTATTATTATTTTTATTTATACATACAAGTTGGGGTACAGGCCAGAGGCGTGGGGCGGCGAGAGGGTTCACCAGAGACAGAGTGGGGAGCAGAACAGGCAGATCAGAAATACACTGCTGAGGGGAGCAGCGGGCAAGGCAGGAGAGGTCTGCCACGCATGTGGGATTCTCCCCGGCCGGGCATCAAACTCGCGTCACCGCTGTCAACAGCTCCACAGCGCAGCGCTCAACTGCTGCGCCACCGGGGAGGCCCCAATATTAAAAAAAAAAAAATTCAGAAGCATTATTGTGAAGGCACCAGGTCCTTTCTCTTACTTTTTGAGAGAGTTATGACTACTTTTGCAATACCTTGCTTATGATTGGTTTATTCAGGGTTTTTTATTTATTTGCTATGTGGTTTCAGGTGATTGTATAATTCTATGAATTTGCCCATCTTTTCTGGGTTTTTTAATTTGTTCTCATATCTAAGATCATACTGTCTCATATTAGAGATCATACTGTCTCTAATTGTTGGGGCGGGGGGAGACATCTGCAACAAACTCCACAGATAGGTTTATGGACCCCACCTCAGACCAAAGAGATCCAAGACACTAAGGACTATTAATTCCTTAATGTCATCACCATTGAAGAGAGGATTACTTGGAACTGAGGGTGGAGCTGAGCAGAAGATAAAAAGCCAGAGAAGAAGAGACACAGACAGAACACACATATAAGACAGGAGGAGGAGGAGGAAGGATGGAGAGCCAGAAGAGGCACATATTGCAGAGAGACTTGTAAAGAAGCTGCACTGGCCTGGACTGATTGAAACAGATGTGGGTGAGAGACCCGTGGGGAGGTTAACTATGACGATGTTCCTCTGGATTTCGATCTTGCTCTTTAACTCCCAGAATTGTCTGGCTATTTCTGGCCCTTTTGTATGCATCCCAGCCAAAAGCTGTTCTAGACTCATGGCAAGCTTTCAAGACTTGCTTTGGGCCAATCCCATCTGGGTGGACTTTTATCCACGAGGAGTTGGATAACATTCGGTGCGTTACTTAGATACTATATTCTTTGTCTTCTCTGTCTTTTCTAATTGTATTAAAGTTTGTTTCCACAAAAGGTCCTATATGTTTTGTATTGATGCGGGGGATGGCAGAACCTATTTAGAATTGGGCAGGTTTGGGGGTTCTGGGGTGTCCCTCTCCCTGTCCTGTAACATATTCTCTGAATTTCTGCAGCATCTGTTGTGCTTTCTCCTCTTTAATTTTTGATTCTGTTTATGTAAGATTTCTTCCTTAATTTAAAGGTGATCTTTGCCAGATCTTTTTGTTAATTTTTCTCAAGGACCAGCTTCTGGTTTCATTGATCTATTCAACTGTCTTTTTAAAATATCTGTTTCATTTATTTCTATCTTGATTTTTATCATTTCTCTTCTTCTACTGGTGTTTGGATTTGTTTGTTATGTTTCTAATTCCCCGAGTTTAGTAATAATTATGTATTTGAGCTTTTGTTTCTTGATGTGGGCCTTTGTTGCTATGCATTTTCATCTTAGTACTGTTTTTGCTCTATCCCCTATATTTTGGGTAGATGTGTGTCAGAGGGTAAGCTGATAGAGGCTAGGATCATAAAAACATGGGGAAAAGCCTGAAGGAATAGGGAGGCTCCAGATATAGGGGAGCAAAATCCAAAGAAGATTAATCAGACACTCCCTGCCTAAGGGCAGCAAATTCCAAGAAGAATTAACAAGATATTCCCAGAAGTTAAAGAAAAAAAGGGACTCTAAGATATGGACTGGGAAGTAAGAAGTAATTCTATACAGAGGCATTATGGCAAATTGAATGAGAGCTTGAACGAGAGCACTGAGCAAGATCAAAAAGACTGGCAGGGCTTTAAAATAACTAGGTTCATGAGCCTAGACATCCCACTTTTTTCTGTTTCTTTTCTCCTTTATAAATTATTACTTATATCTATTTCTCTAAATGAATTTGCCTCTTTTCACTTGCTTATTTGAGAGCCAGCAAAGTCCTTGTTGTGGCTTCATCAGATACCAAACTATGGTGGTGATCAAGGGGTTAGGACTCAGTCCTCTCACCGCTGCAGCTTGGAATTGATTCCTGGATGGAGAACTAGAACTGAAAACCTGAAATTATGTTAAAAGTTGTGTGTTCACATTCATTTGTCTAAAGGAATTTTTTTCTTTGATTTCCTCCTTAGCTTAGTGGTCATTCAGTAGTGTTTTTCAGTCTCCGTGTGTTTAAAGATTCCCCTGCTTTCTCTTGATAGTTGATTTCTAGTTTGATAAATTTATGATCTGAGAAGATGCTAGGTATGATTACAATCTTCATGAAATTACTAATATTTGTTTTGTGTCCCAGAACATGGTTTATTCTGTAGAATGTCCCATGTGTACTTGAGATAAATCAGTATTCTGCTTTTTTGGGGTGCAATGCCCTTTATGTGTCTATGATGTTCATTAGGTCTAGTTGCCTATTTAAGGCTATTTTATCCCCATTTATTTTCTGTAAGGTTGATTTGTCCAATAGTGAGATTAAGGTGATCAAGTATCCTAATACAAATGTGTTTTCTTCCCAATGCTTGTTTTCAGAGTTGATTGTAGTCACCTAATGTAATTTGGTGCATTTTCGTTCGGTGCATATATGTTACTCAGTGTTATGTTTTCTTGATATATCATTCTGATACTGGAATTTCAGGTATTCAGGTCTAGTCTCCCAGCCAGTAATGGACCACAGGCTGCAGTGGCAACGCTGATTCCTGGCCATTAGACCAACACAGGTTGGTGTCACAGGAAGCCACAGCAGGAACTTCTCTAAGGCTTAGGCAAGCAAGTGAAAGTGTTACAGCGCAACCCCGATATACAATGGGGTGCCTGACTGTGGATTCTCACCCATGCACTTAAATAAGGTCTTATAATAAGAGCAATTGCAGGCACTCACAGAAAGGTTTATAAAAGGTTTATTTACAAAAAGAAAGGGAAATAAAAAATGAATAACTCAGGAACAAAAGAGGAAAATAAAGAGAGAGAGAAATCTCCAAATATGTCCTACCAGATCCAAAGAGCTAGAAACCCTGTATTGCACGCTGTAGCCCAGCGAAAAGCCAAGAGAGCTCCAAGGTCCAAAACTCTGGTTATATAGCCAACCTAGGTGCTTAACTCCACCTCTCAGTTACCAGCAATCCTCTCTTCAGGATGATGATGGGGTTAAGGGATAGTAGCCCTTAGTGTCTTGGATCTCTTTGGTCTGAGGTGGGGTCCATAAACCTATCTGTGGAGTTTGTTGGCGACGTCTTTTTTCCCCCCAACAAAAGGAAGCAAATTTGTTTAGAGAAAGAAAAAGTTTATTAGAGAGAAAAGGAACAGAAATAAAGTGGGACCCCCAGGCTGGTAGAACCAGGCCAGGGAGGGGCAAGGAAGCAAAAGTGGAGTCCTGTCTCGGGGAATACATACCTTCTTTCCTTAATTATTCTAAAGCTCCATCTCTTTCTTTGTGATTGGTTAGTTCTTGGTGGTCTCACTCACTGCCTTAATGTTTCTGTGCCTGAAACTAAATCTCTGTGTTCCACCCCTTATCTTAGCATACTTTTCTTTTATTATCCTTCATTTGAAATGTCCTGTTGCCCTTAGTCCTGAGGTGTTTGATTAGCTCCCTTTGGAATTTGCTGCCCTTATCTGTGGCTCTTCCCTTATTTCTCTTTTTGCCCTTATCTCAGAAGCTACTTTTACTCTCCAGAGGTCTCTGCCAGCTCTGTCCTTGAAGCTACCTGATTATCTTAACTTGCCCTATGTCTCAATTCCCTTTATCATTACATAATGCCTGTCCCTGTCTCTTGTTACCTTTTTTAAAGTGAAAATCTGTTTTGTCTGATATAAGTAATGCTGTCCTTGCCTTCTATAGAGTCCCATTTTGTTGTGTAACAGGGTGGTCCCCAGGAAAAAGGGGGTGTTCCAGTTTCCCTGCCTTGAACCAGGAATGTTTAACAAAGAAGAGAGCCTTGGCTAGCCCCACATACCAAGGATAAGAGTAATAAGACCCCAGCTTGTAAATCGCCCCTTGCCTGTAAATTACTGACAAGACCCATGCCTGCACTGATAAGACACCTGCCTATGAACATACCCGTCCCCTTAAAGTGACCCTCCTCTAAACAACTTTGTATAAAAAAAAAAACCCTGCTGTCTTTGTTCAGGGCCCCAGGTTTTTAGAGGTGACCCTCCTGGACCTGCCAGTTTCTCCTGGGCTCACCGGCATAACAAATTTTCCTGTGTGCACCATGTTCCTGAGTGCTGCTTGGTCTTTCCCATGTGTCACCTTCTGCAACATTTGGTTTCCTGACCGGAAAAGCCAAATGTGCAGGTCCTTTTAGGCTGCTGGTTTGGTTGGAGTGGTGGAGCAGCATCGGTGCGGGGAGAAAGGAGAAGGCATGCCCTGCCGCTTTTGGCAGTCTCCGAAGCTGCCACCCTGGCAGACGCCAATCCATCACCTCCTCACCAGACATGGAGGAAGCTAGGGAGCCAGGACCTGGTTCCTCCCCTATCTCTGGACACGGTAAGGTCCCAGGACCCCTGTTCCCCAGTCAGGCCTGTCCCCATAGGGACAGAAAGACTGATCACCTCTCAGGGCTTGTGTAAGTCCATCAGGCAGGCACTTCCCTTGGGAGGGATAGTGATAACCTCTGAATGACTGTTTTTGAGTGGTGTGTGTGTGTGTGTTCCTCGTCCTTTGTTGTGACACTGAACATAATGACCTCAGCTATAACAATGTTCTCTAAACCTTTGCTTTGACTGAGACAAAGGATAAAAAGTTTAAAAGTAAAATGAAAACCACCACCCTGGCTGACATGTGGGGGACTCCCCATTGTTCTTGTAAGGTCGAGCGATAGAAGAGGCAACAAAGCAGAGGGGAATGTAAGATACAACAGAGGCCTTTATTAGCAACTCCCGGGCGAGGTTCACAGATCCCAGGCGGGGGTCTGTGGAGTGGAACCCAGCAACCAGGTGGGCAGGATTTTATACAGGGTGAAAGAATTCCAAGGGTGGGGGCAACTCCCTTTGGAGCTGGTGGCCTTGCAGGTGCATTCGGGCTGTGGCGGCCCATCTGGGTAGTGGGGACATGAGCTTCTTTCCAAGGTCACACATCTTCGCTGAGATTCTTCACAGCGCCCTTATTGTTGGGGAGGGGCGGGTTGAGCCTAACAGTTCTCAGTAAGCAGCTGTCCGGACCTATCCTTCGGTATTGAGGTCATTGGTAAGTCAGCCACTGCAGTGCCATGGGGGATAGGTTTCTCCTTTCCATCTTGATACAGTCTTCTGGTCTGTTCCATAGGTAGACATTTCTATTTTTGCTGTGTCTTCCACCTTTAACGTCTCTTTCATCTGTTTAAGATTGAAACTATCAAATTATTTTGGTCTCACTTATAGTCTATGTAAGATGCTTTATTGGTTGGTTCAAAAGTAAATAAAATTACTAAAAATAAAATTAATAAACTAAAAAAATGCAGCTATTTGTAAGATAAATGACAAACCTCAGATTATAGTAAATTAACAAGAGGCAAGATAAAAAAAAAACTTAATCTATTGCCTCTCGTGTCCTCATGGTCTGTAAATGAGGTGTTCTTTTGTCTTAGGGGACTGGTTCCCTATCTGGTTTGGACAAAAGCCAAAAAAGAAGAAAGACTTTGAAATGATCCTAGGTTTTCTCTGCTCATCTTTAAAATTGTCCTGGTCTTTGGTCCTAGGTCCTCGGTAATGGTTATAATTGGATACTTTTATTGAAAACCTTGGCATAATGTATCAAACATAGCTAAAAACAAATCAGGAGATCTCTTTTTTAATCTCCGGAGGGTTAATTGTAAACTGGCGCCTAGATAAATACTAACAACAAAAAATGGAGACTGTGATCTCAGATTTTTGGTAAAAGAAAAGCTAGTTCAAATTCTGAAGATTCAAAGCATGCATTCCTTAAGGTTATAATGTTGTGTATTAATACTTTATGTTAGGGCCTCCCTGGTGGCACAGCGGTTAGGCGCTGTGCTGTGGAGCTGTCGGCAGCGGCGACGCAAGTTCGATGCCCAGCCAGGGAGAATCCCACGTGGTGCGGGGACCTCTCCTGCCTCGCCCGCTGCTCCCCTCAGCAGTGTATTTCTGATCTGCCTGTTCTGCTCCCCACTCTGTCTCTGGTGGGCCCTCTCGCCGCCCTATGCCTCTGTCCTGTGCCCCAGCTTGTATGTATAGATAAAATAAATCTTAAAAAAAATACTTTATGTTAAAATGTGTTTACTAAAGACTTATGGTATTCAGCTAGAAGGGTAATTATCCTGGATTATTTTCAGTGTCTATACCTAGACTACTCCTAACCTAATTATTTTCCAGGAACACAAATCTGCTTGTCTTTTAAAAAACTTGTTTTTCCTCATAAGTGTCTTGACTTTCTTCTCCCTGATCCTTGCAAAAATCAGGATGACATCTAGGGCCCTGTGAACAAACTGCTCAGTTGTACTGAGTCACATGTAAAACAAAAAAAATATGCATAGTATTGAATGCTTGTTTGATTAATCTCCAGCCTAGAAAAACCTTGGTAGGTTAAATTGTTGCATTAACAACGTTTCACTTGGAATTCCAGTCCTAAGAAAACTTTCAGGTTTACTTTTACTCCTTATTATAAGGAAACTTAACATTCAGGTCTACTTTTTGCTCCCTATTGTAGGGAAACTGAAGGTTGATGTCATCTCACCTAGGAAAAAAATAAAGGATTTGTTTGTGTAAGTTTTCTAGTATGGGGATGAAGCCAGTGTAGGCTGTTAATTTAACTCTTGAACCACCACAGGTTCTTGTTCCACGAAGCTGTAAAAAGGAATGTGGGGACATTTTACATAAATAAGCAGAGAGAAACAAACTTTGTTTAGGAGAGTGAAGAGGGTTTTTTTTGAGGGAGGAAAGTGTAGACTCTCAAGTATGTTGTACTTGGGAGGGGCAGGGAGGCTGCTGTGGACCTGAGACTGGGGGTATTTGAAATTTTTTTCCTCTATTCTGAAATCTCATCATATCCTGCTTTGTGATTGGCCCTTTCTCTTAGTGGCTGTACACCTCCGGGCAGATGTGCCCATTTTCCCATCTCTTATCTTGGAGTTTCTCTTTTTGCCTCTTGTGTCCAGGGTCTGGTAGTATTTACTGGCCCGGTTAGTCTTAAATTTTAGCCCTGAGGTTTACTGCCCCTATTAGCCTTCCTAGACTCTGACCTCGTCTCTGGAGTATGTCTGGTTGGCATTTAGAATTTACTTTCCTTGTCTTTGGAGTATATTTTAGTTAACACCTAAAATTTACTGCCCTTATCTCTGTCTCTAAAGTCTACCTGACTGTACCTGAAGCTGACTAATTAACCCTAACTTGTCCTGGGACTCAAGGAGGTGATAGTACGGCAGCTAATTTAATGCCTTACAATCTAAAAATTAAAGATTTAAATGTGGTGACTCCGTATGCAAGTAAAGTGAGGTGTGTTAATAGGAAAAAAATGTGTTAAAAATGGATATGTTAAAGGTCTGAGAGAGGGATTTTAGATTGAAATGTAAGAAAGTAAGATAAAATGTTAAAGGTCTGAAAGAGAGATTTTAGAGAAAGAAATGTTGTGTACTCAAAAATGACTTGATATAAAAATATTTTGGTAACCTAAATGTCAGTAGTGTACCTATGTATCACCAAACTTTGGTCCTTTTAGCATGTAAAAATTAGGGTATTCTAAAACTGCTTTCACTAGCTTCCTGTAACAGATTTGTCAACCATGAAGGGACTGAGCTATCCATGGTTAGTCATAGGGAATGCTGGCTCCTCCATAGCACTGGCTACCATAAGTGCAAATGTGGTTTTTGGTTCTCTATTGTGTTTGTTTCAGATATGTGTAGATTTGTTGTTGAAAAAAAATGTCTTGGGCCTTGTGGAGATGCTGTGTGTGTGTAATTAGTTTGTAGTCACTTGCTCAGAGGTCTGATTTTGTGGAATTTGTTCTGTACAGCAGTTTTACTCTAAACATGGTAGTAAGTTGGATTATGTGGCCAGATCAAAGATGGCATCTGAAGCCATTTGGTGGGCTTCTCTGAAACTTTTTTTTAAGATTTATTTATTTATGAATACAAGGTGGGGTACAGGCCAGAGGCGTGGGGAGGCGAGAGGGTTCACCAGAGACAGAGTGGGTAGCAGAACAGGCAGATCGACGGAAACACACTGCTGAGGGGAGCAGCGGGTGAGGCAGAAGAGGTCTGCCATGCCATGTGGGATTCTCCCCGGCAGGGCGTCGAACTTGCGTTGCTGCTGCTGCTGCCGCTGACAGCTCCACAGCTCAGCGCCTAACCGCTGTGCCACCGGGGAGGCCCTGAAACTGTTTTTGCTCTTTTGGTTCCCCCTAAGATTTTAGTTTTCTGTTTGTGGCAGCCTTTTTTCAGGTAAACTTGAGTTGTTGGGACTTTGTACTTTTGTTTGTAATCTCTGTTTTACAAATCTCATTTACATTTTGATAGGCAATAATGGTTCTTCAGTGATTTGCTTTGACTTTGGTTTTGAGTTTTGACAACTCCCAGAACCCTGCCTGTGGGTTTTGCAAGGTCTGGATCAGAAAAATGGATTTTGTCTGAATCTGAAAGCATTTGCTGCTGTGAATTTTGTCTACAAAATTTGTTTTGGGGATGTTTCACATTTGAATTCTGGATTGTTTGATTGCTGGTGTAAGAGAAAATTCTAAGATTCTGCTTCCTACTGAGGAAGGTCTGTTGTGAAAAGCACTCTATGTGGTACATGATGTAACCGTACCATATTTTCATACATGTATTGTGTCTGTTCTTCCGAGTGTAGGGGAGGTGTAATCTATACTTTGATGTTAAATCTGTTCTTTCGGCTTCTGTCCCAAGAGTGCCTAACAGAAGTTAGGAGAACACTCTTTTTAATTGAAAGTTAACTGCTAATATATTGATTTTGTTCTTTCAGGTTCTGTTCCAGGATACCCAAGGATTGAATGCTTGATGGCTGACAGAAGATGACTCCTTTTGTAACAGGGTGGTCCCCAGGAGAAAGGGTGTGTCCTAGGTTCCCTGTCCCACCCAAGGTAGGGTGGAACTGAGCAGGATATAAGAAGCTTGAGAAGAGAAACAGAACACACACATAGGACACACACAGAGGAGACACACTGAGGAGACACAGAACACAGAGAACAAGAGGAGATGGAAGAAGGATGGAGAGTCAGAAGAGGCCCATGGAGCAGAGAGACTGGTAAAGAAGCTGCACTGGCCTGGACTGATTGAAATAGATGTGGGTGAGAGACCCATGGGGAAGTTAACGATGGTTATGTCGATTTTGGTTTTGATTTTGTTCTGTTCCTCTCAGAATTGTCTGATGGTTTCTGACCCTTTTATATGGGTCCCTGCCAAAAGGTATCTTGGTTCCTCCCAGAATTGTCTGGCTGTTTCTGACCCTTATGCATGGGTCCCTGCCAAAAGCTGTTCTAGACTTGTGGCAGGCTTTCGAGACTTGCTTTGGGCCAATCCCCTTTGGGTGGACTTTTACCCATGAGGAGTTGGATAGCATAGGGTGCTTGACTTAGATACTATATTCTTTGTTCTCTGTCTTTTCTAATTGTATTAAAGTCTTTTTCCACAAAAGGTCCTATATCTTTTGTATTTATGCTATGGATGGCAGAACCCATTTAGAACAGGGCATGTCTGGAGTTTTGGGGGTGCCCCTCTCCCTGCCCTGTTAACACTTTTGCTTAAAAGTTAACCATTAACTTTGCTCTTTCAGCTGCTGTACTGGATACTCTAAGATTGACTTCTAATGTTAGGCTTAAAGACTCAAAACCCTAAAGTAGACAAGGCCATGCAACTCTTTTGTAATTAATGAAACTTTTTCTTCCTGTGTCCAAAGTTTTGAGATTGTAGGATGACAACAGAAAAACCTGTGATTTCTGCCAGCAACACTCTACACATTTTTCTTGGAGTTTGAGATTTTTTCTGAGCCTCTGATAAAATATTCTACCTGGCATAACTAAGAGAACTGTCTGTCTATACATTGTATATTTTTATACATTGTATACATTGTATATACATTGTATATTGTATATTTGTATGTGCCTAATTGTCTTGGCACATTGTAAAACTGGTATAGATGTTGCCTGTAGACATTTTAAGATAAGAAATGTAATGAGAACTGATATAAATACTTCTAGAAAACATGATCTGGGATAATTCGTGCTTAATATAAAATAATTTGTAATCTAATGGGTTTTAAAAAGTGCTTATTAGGTTGTATTGGATATAGTATTTTCTCTTATTTGGGTTATTGATGTTAGGTACATAATATTCTGAATGTTGGAAAATGGGAGTCTGGAAAAAAATTTTTTTTATAGGAGGAAAAAAAAAGAAGACTTCAGTTATGAGATTAAAAACAAGTTAATGGTTTGATTACCAACATGGTACTACTGAGATGAACCAGAGCTGTTGATACCAAATGCTGGCCTCAGTTTCCCTCAGACAGTAAAAGAAAACAGCTTGAGGAAAAGGAAAATGGCTTAACTTGTCAATGGATGAGGAGGGCAGCAGACTTATGTCTGAAGGACCACCATCCTGCTCTCTGGCAGGGTGCAGGGTTCTTTATGCAAAGGGGGGAAATTAAGAATAAAGGGGAGACAAACTTGATAATGCAATTATCTGAGAGACCAGTCATTTGTAACTGCATCACTTTCATAGAGATTGAATATTGTTGCTGCTGTTTTCTGATAGTTATGACAAAGTTTCCCAGAAATATAAATTGAAGTAAAAATTTGGTAGTTTGTGGTTGATCAAGGAGATTTTATAGAACCTCAGTAGAGCTCCTGAGATGCGCCCTCACATTTCTTCCTTTCCTCCTGGGAAAGACAATAGATGAATTTATCCAATTTGGTTTACCTAGTAAAGTAATACTGGAAGGGAAGTATTGTCACTTGGGAAAAAGTTAAAACTTTGGCATATACAGAAATGCTAACATTGGTTTTCTGAAACTTGTGTAAAACCTTTCAGTACCTGATATGTATGTAAATTGTTGATTTTTATTGTTTTCCTGAAATATTTTATACTAATGATTTGATATCCACAAAAATTGTTTCTGAAAGAAATTGTTTCAAGGAAAGACCTCAACTGATTCCATTTTATGGAAATTTTGACTGTGCAATTTTCTTACACAGGACTAAATAGATTGTTGGAGATAGACCTATTTTTTGATAAGTTTTGTTTTAAATAATACTGGTGGGGTTTTTGTTTTTGTATTTGTATTTGCATTTTGTTTTGATTCAAAGAAAGTTTTTCTTGTTCTGACTAACCAGGATCTGCAAATCTGATACATTTTGTTTGTTTGTTAACTTTAGTTTGCATTTTCTCTCCCCTTGATACCAACATAGTATTAAAATTAGTGGTAGTAAATTTTACTATTCATGGTAGAGTCTATTTTAGCATAATTTCAACAGGAAATTTTGTCATGTAAACTGAAAAAAAAAATTGGAAACGTGTTTCATCATACAGCTTTGATTGGAATTCTTCCAGAAAATTAAATTTGAACTGAACCAAGAAGAGGAGAACCTGTTGCTTTGTTTGTAGAGTTCCAGAAACTTCCAAAGAAGGTGAGGAAGCTTGCTTCTGTTGGCAGGACTGGGCAACCCAAAATATAAATAAATAAAAAGCTCTGGTAACCTCAAGAAGAGAAAACCCCAGGTGGAGTCTGGTGAGACTGACTTTGTTCCTGAAGCTTGCACAGACTGGATGTCAAGAGCTCACTCTGATCCTCTGGAGAAGTCCAAAAATCCCAGCTAAAATTGCTGTTTGATTATTCTGCCCTGTAATATTAGGCAACAATAAGTTAAATGGACTGAAAGTAGGTTTAGTTCACAAATATTTTGCTGCAATGTTGGAAAAAATTGGGATCAAGGTGGAGAGAAGTTGGGTTTTTTTTTTTTTTTTTTTTAATACATACAGGCTGGGGTACAGGCCAGAGGCATGGGGCGGTGAGAGGGTTCATCAGAGATGGAGCGGGTAGCAGAACAGGCATATCAGAAATACACTGCTGAGGGGAGCAGCGGGCAAGGCAGAAGAGTTCTGCCATGCCATGTGGGATTCTCCCCGGGCGTCGAACTCCCGTCGCCCGCTGCCGACAGCTCCACAGCGCAGCGCTTACCCGCTGCGCCACCGGGGAGGCCCGAGAGAAGTTGTTTTTAGATAAGTTGAACCAGTTTTAAGATTTTTTTTCCTGGAATTTTGATATCTTTGCTGTTTTGTTTCAGCTAATGTCTCCAGAGGTTTTTTTCTTTTTCTTTTTCTTTCTTTGGACATGGACTGAAACCCGGAAAAAAAGACTGTCTCATAAGGCTACACCCTGAATATCTGAGCCACTATAGAGGGTAATCCCCAGGAAAAAGGGGTAGTTGAGGAATGTCTTCAAATTTTCCAACCTCCCAAAATTTTGTGTATCAATAAATGAATAAATACAACTAATATTTACTTTCAAAAAATATTTTACCTAAGGTTTATATAAATGGTTTGCATATATATTTGCTACTTCTACTTGAAATTCTACCTAATGTCTCTAATCCAGAAAAAATGGAACATTGATTTTCCACTAAACATTTTATCTCCAAAGTCATACCATAAAACATTATGAAACTTCGAAATAATTCTCCCAAGAAGAATTCAATCAGAATTGATTGTCAGTAGTCTACTTGTTTTTTTTTTTTTTTTTCACAATATGTAGAACTAGCATATTATATATGTTATTCAATCTTATGGAAACTAGGAGAAAATGTTTAAACAAACAAGGACTTTCACTTGTGTATGTATCAACAAAAGACAACATGTATTAGAGCACATATTATTTCAATATTACTTATAATCAGACTTAATGGTTGACATATAACACAACTGCACTTTTCTCCTTTTACTGTCCTAACTCAAAAACTGGGGTGTAGGACGGAAGTGTCGAGCGGTGAGAGGATTCACCAGAGACATAGTGGGAAGCAGAACAGGAAGATCAACTGAAGTACACGGCTGAGAGGAGCAGCTGGCGAGGCAGGAGAGATCTGCTGTGCCATGTGGGAATCTCCCTTACTGGGTATCGAACTCATGCTGCAGTGGCTCTGGATAGCTTCATAGTGCCACTTTTAACCCAGGGAGTGCCACCAGGGAGGTCCAAAAAATAAATATTTTTAAAGGATCTTAAAAAATAAGCATTAATAATGATGATGTAGAAATAGTCACTTAAATCACAATATCCATGGGTGACATCAACAAACTTGATCTAGCAAAGATTGCTAGTTACCTACCAATAATTTACATTGTCCATTTCATAGAGTAATTTCTGTGAAGGAGATGAAAATTTAGGTAGCCATGTTTCTTAGCATTCTTGCATTTTGGTGGGGCTACCAGATTACTTATTGAAATGAAATTTGTATTTAAATAGTATGCATATATCTCATCCTTTGGTGATTGTTTTATTTTTGTGTGTAAATTTAATGCTTTTCTTTTTGTAGATGTAGGTAGGTGTACCTTTTTCATCCTGTTTTATTTGTTTATTCATTCATTCATTCATTTTATATTTGCATGTAGAAAAATCTAGAAGACATGTAGGTTGGACACAACAGTTTGGAAACATCTTGGCATTACCACTTGGAAGAAGTGTCACTCAGGGTCATCTGTTCTTTTGTTTGTTTCAAGATTTATGTAATTTGTTTTTAATTTAAATACCATTATTTTATATCTTTGCAAGTGCTTTGACAGCATAGGATCTCTTCCATTCCCCAACCAGATATAGTCTCCATAGTCCTCCTACTACAAAACCACCCATAGTCTTTCACCAAAGTCCACTGTGTTCTTCCTCCATTTCCCTGTTTTTACCCCTCATCTTACCCCTCTGAAAGCTGAAGATCAGTGTTCAGTTTTCAAGGGTTTGTTTTAAAGTTTGTCTTTTGTATATCCCATATTCTACATATAAGTGACACTATATTATTATTTTTTTAAAGTTTTATTTATTTATGCATACAAGTTAGGGTATAGGCAAGAGGCGTGGGGCAGTGAGAGGGTTCACCAGAGACAGATTGGGGAGCAGAACAGGCAGATTGACAGAAAGACACTGCTGAGGGGAGTAGCGGGCGAGGCAGAAGAGGTCTACTGTACCATGTGGGTATCTCTCTGGCCAGGTGTCGAACCAGCGTCGCCGCTACTGATAGCTCCACAGCACAGCGCCTAACCTCTGTGCCAACAAGGAGGCCCAGCACTATCTATCATTTATCTTTTTTTTCCTTCTCACTTAATTCATTTAGTATAATTTGAAGGCTTATATAATTTAAACATTGATTCATTTAGATATTTGTGTTTAGTTCTTTTTTTGTTTAATGACTTTTTTTTAAATGATATATATATGTATTCATGTGCGTGTGTGTGTGTGTGTGTGTGTGTGTGTGTGTGTGTATGTTATCACTCCCCAGTGGCCACCGAGACACCCTTAGTCCTCCACCCCAGTCCATGGTGTCCCCTCTCCACACTGCTCTCCCTTCTGGTAACTTCATTTCTTATGTTTTAAAACACCAAACACAATAGTGAGATGGTATTTCATTTTACTTTAGATTTGCATTTCCCTAATGAATTATGTACATATATATAATATATATATATATTATATATATAATATATTATTGTTATTTATATCTTTTACATTTTGTATGCCCCTTGGGTAACCCACCACCAAGTCACCCGTGACCCATCTCCGTGGTCCCTTCTGTCCTTTTCTACTCCATTTTGTGCCCTTATCCTCCGCCCCTCTCCGCCGAGTGTCTCTCTTCTATTTGGTTAATAATATATATATTTATTTTTATATAACTTTTCTAAGTAACATTTGTTTAAAATAATATATATGATTCAGAGGTATTGGATCACATCCCTTCAGAGACTGTTACCACAGTACATCCTCCTCCAAGGTACCTGTAGCCCTCCACAGTACTGAAAAGTGGGCCTTCCAAATTTTGCCCTTTATCCCCCAACTTCCCTTAAGCCAGCCTCAATTCTTTTCTTGTTAAATATGTATTTTTATTGTCATTTATATCTTTTACATTTTGTATTCCCCTTGGGTAACCCGCCACCAATACACCTGTGATCCATCTCCGTGGTCCCTCCCCCCTGCTGAGTGTCTCTCTCCTATTTGGTTTCCCTATAGTCCTGTTACAAGTGAAAGCATTCATTATTTTTCTCTTTCTTTCTGGCTTATTTCACTGAGTATGATTCCCTCTAATTCCATCCATGTCACTGCAAATTGTATGTGTTCATCTTCTTTGAATGCTGAATAAGTATTCCATTGTGTATATGTACCACATCTTCTTGAACCAATCATCTATTTTTGGACGTCTGCGTTGCTTCCATACCTTTGGTATTGTAAACAGTGCCTCAATGAACATACAGGTATATGTATCTTTTTGGGTTAGTGTTTTTGTGTCCTTTGGGTAGATTCCTAAAACTGGTACTGCTGGGTTGTATGGAAGTTCCATTTTTAGCAGTTTGAGGAATCACCATACAGCTTTCCATAGTGGTTGGACCAGTTTGCATTCCCACCAGCAGTATATTTGCCTGTATTTTTAATGTGTGTCACCCTCACTGCCTCAGTTCTTTAACCAGACTTCAAGGGTTTGTTGTTAGATTGGTTTTGTCTGATCTTTTGTGTTGTTTCTCTCTATCCCACATATAAAAGACACTATCCAGTATTTTTTTTTTTCTGTTTCGGACTTAACAATGCTGCCTTCCAGTTCTATTCATATTTTCTTAAATAGGAAGAATTCATTTTTTTTTTAGCTGAGTGTTATTTCTTTGTGTATATAATACATATTGCTGATCTACTCATCTGTCTTTGAGCACTTAGGTTTTTTCCATAGCTTGGCAATTGTAAAGATTGCTGCAGTGAAATAGGAGTCTATATATCCTTTCAAATTAGTGCTTTTGCAATCTTCAGGTAGATTTTTATATGTAAAATTCTTAGATTCTATATTAGATCTGTTTTAATGTTTTGAGAAAAATCCACACTGTTTTCTATGGGGTTAAACCAGCCTACATTTTCACCACCAGTGTATGAAGATTCTTTTCTCTCCAAAGACTCACCAACACTTATTGAATTTGGTGTTTTAAAACACCAAACACAATAGTGAGATGGTATTTCATTTTGCTTTAGATTTGCATTTCCCTAATGAATTATATACATAGTAATGATAAACGTATTCCTATGTACCGATTGGACAACTAAATAGTTTTGTTGGACAATTAGAGTTAGCTATTCTGCCCATTTTCTGGTTATATATATATATTTTAATCTTGATTTAATTGAATTCCATGACTTTTTAAAAATCTTGGTTATTATCTCCTTAACAGATGCATGTTATGCAAATATTTTCTACAATTGAGTAGGATGCTTTTTTTGTTTCAGTGACAATTTCTTTCACTGAAAAGAAACTTTTTTTTTTTAATATAGTCCCACTTCTGGATATTTTCTTTATTTTCTCTTGCTTTTTGATATTGATTCATAGACAACAAAAAATCAAATGTTTTGGAGAGTTTTAATTTTGTTTTTGTCTATGAATTTTATGGATTCAAGTCTTACAGCCAAGTCTTTAATCCATTTTGAGTTAAATTTTGCATTTATTGTGGTATAGTGGTCTACTTTCACTATTTTTATTTTTTAATTTATTTATGCATGCAAGAACTGGGGTGTAGGCCAGAGGGGCAGGAAGTTAAAGGATAAACCAGACACAGAATGGGGGGCAGAACAAGCAGCTTTACTGAAATACACTGCTAAGGGGAACAGTGGGTGAGAAAGATCTACTATATCATATGAGGGTTAACTCCCTGGCTTAGGGTCAAACTCAGGTCATAACAGTGATAGCACTTAGACTTAACCCCTTCACCACCAGGTAGGTCCCTAGTTTCAATCAAAAAATAAAGTAAGGCAATAGGATACAAAGTCAACACAAAACTGGTGACACTTCTATATACAAACAATGTATCAGAAGAAAGAGGAATAAGGAATACAGTTCCATATACAAAATGCCAAAAAGAATGATATACCTCAAAATAAACTTAATGAAGAAGGTAAAGGGCCTGAATAATGAAAACTATAAAAATCTATTAAAGGAAATAAAAGAACACAAAAGTGGAAAAATAAGCCATTAAGAATAATATAATTGAAATAGTTATAATGCCCTAAAGAATTTATAGATTTAATGCAATATCTATTAAAATATCAATTAATTTTTTAAGGGACTAGAACAATTATCGAATTTATATGAAACCAGAAAATATCCTGACCAGCTAAAACAATCTTGAAAGAAAAGAAGGAAAAGAGACATCACAGTTCCTGACTTCATGCAATATTACACAACAATAACCAAAACAATGTGGTGCAGGAAATCATATCAATCGAACAGAACTGAAAGCCCAATGGTTAATCCATATGGATAGTTAATTTTCAATAAAGGATTTGTGGACATACAGTGGAGAAAAAGTAGCCTTTGAAATAAATAGTTCTGGAAAACATGGATAGCTATATACAAAATAAATAAATAAATAAATATCCATACTTAACACAATACATGAAAATATACTCAAATTGGATGAAATATTTAAATATAAGCAGTAAAATCATAAAGTGCTTGAAATAAAATATAGGAGACACACTACAGGACATCTACCACAAAGTTTTACAACAGCAAGAGAATCAAGCAATAATAGACAAGTGGAACTACATCAAACTTAATAGCTTCTGTGACTCAAAACATCACAAAAACAAAAAAGGTAACCTACAAAATTGGAAAATATTTGCATTTGATGCATCTGACAAAATCTTCAAAACTTACAAAGTACAAACATAGTTCAAAAACAAATAAATGAATCACTTAATAAGTAAAATAAGCAAAGGACCTCAAAAGAAATATTCTAAAGAAGACATTCAATGGACCTATAAAAATAAAAAAAAAAAATGGCCTTCCCTGGTGGCACAATGGGTTAGGCACAGCACTATGGAGCTGTCTGCGGCTGCATGCAAAAGTTTAATGCCCAACTGGGGAGATACCCACATGGTGCAGCAGACCTCTCCTGCCTCACCCACTGCACCTCAGCAGTGTATTTCGGTCAATCTGCCTGTTCTGCTCCCCACTCTGTCTCTGGTGAACCCTCTCACCACCCTACACCTCTGGCTTGCACCCCAGCTTGTATGCAAAAGTAAATGAATCTTAAAGAAATGAAAAAAAAATGTTTAACATTACTAACTATAAGATAAATGTAAATTAATATTTTTCTCTTTCTGGCTTATTTCCCTGAGCATGATCCTTTCTAGTTCATTCCATGTTGCTGCGAATTGTATGTGTTTATCTTTTTTGAATGCTGAATAGTATTCCAATGTGTATATGTACCACATCTTCTATATGGAAGAACCAAACAAGAGAAAGACACTCAGCAGGGAGGGGGATGATAAGGGCTCAAAACAGGGTAGAAAAGGTCACAAGAGACTATGGTGATGGGTAATGGGTGTATTGATGGTAGGTTACCCAAGGGGAATACACAGTAATGTAAAATATATAAATAACAATAAAAATTTTAAGAAAAAAATAAAAGAAATGTAAATTAATACTGCACTGTTATACTACCTCACCCTTGTTGAAATTACCCATATCAAAATGAATGGAATTAATGAGAAAAAAAAGTAAATGTTATGGGCCTCCCTAGTGGCACAGTGGTTAAGCACTGGGCTGTGGAGATGTCGATAGTGGTGATGCGAGTTCGATGCCTAGTCGAGGAGATTCCCACATGGCACAGCAGACCTCTCCTGCTTCGCCCACTTCTCCCCTCAGGAGTGTATTTCCGCCTGTTCTGCTCCCCACTCTGTCTCTGGTGAACCCTCTCACTACCCCATGCCTCTGGCCTGTACCCCAGCTTGCATGCATAAATAAATAAATCTTTAAAAATAATAATAAATGTTACCAGAGAAATCTCAGAAATTCAAAGGATCATAAGAATCTACTAGGAATATCCAATAAATTGCATAAAGTGAAAACACTGAAAAATTCCTTGACATATTCAACCCTCTAACACTGAATCTGGAAGAAATAGAATACCCAAATAATAGGGGAAGAAAGAGTCAAAGGGTTGGGATAGATGCATCCCAGGTGCTTTGGTGGTGGGAGAACTACTTGGGATACATATTAAGACTGAAATCAAATAATGTGCAAAAATTAATAGTGATGTAAGAAAATGAATATATTTTTAAAAGATAATTATAAATATTTGAAAGAGTAATTTAAAGGATTAAAAGTCCTAATACACACACACACACACACACACACACACACCCTGGAGCAGATGACTTTATTACTGTGTTTACCAACCTCTCAAGAAAGATATGAAACCTATCCTTCTCAAGCTCTTCCAAAAATTGAGAGATAATCCTTTCAAACACAATTTATGAGGCCAACATTAATCTGATGCCAAAAGGAGCAAAGGACATTACCCTAAAGAAAATTACTAAACAATATCCCCTGATTAACATATATATATATTGGGCCTCCCTAGTGGCGCAGTGGTTAAGCGTTGCGCTGTGGAGCTGTTGGCAGCTGCGAAGTGAGTTCGACGCCCAGCCGGGGAGAATCCCACATGGCGCGGCAGACCTCTCCTGCCTTGCCCGCTGCTCCCCTCAGCAGTGTATTTCCATCAATCTGCCTGTTCTGCTCCCCACTCTGTCTCTGGTGAGCCCTCTTGCCACCCCATGTACCCCAGCTTGTATGCATAAATAAATAAATCTTTAAAAAAATATATATATATATTCAACAAAATATTAGGGTAACAATATCAGCAATTCATTAAAAGGATTATAAATCATGATCAAATGGAATTTATTCTGGGAATGCAGGACACTTCAACATCCAAAAGTAGATAACAGTATCAACAAAACTTTATATTTAAAAAATATATATTATGAAGGCCTTTCTGGTGGTGCAAGGGAGTAGGTCTCAGCACTATTTATCTATTGAAGCCACTAAAGCACATGTTTGATCTATGGCCAGGGAGCCAATGCACATGGAACAGCAGACCTCTCCTGTGCTGCCTCCTACTCCCATCAGCAATGTATTTCTGTCAGTCTGGCTGTTCTGCTTCCCACTCTGTCTTTGGTGAACCCTCCCACCTTGCCAACACCTCTGGCCTGCACCCAACTCTTGTATGCAAAACACTGATAGAAAAATTTTTACAAAAATCTTGTTACTGAAATGAAATTAGTCATTTCCTATCAATTTGTATGTGCTAAACACAAATACGACAGTCAAATTCTAATTTTGGCTCTAGTTTTTTTTTTGTAATCTGCAATAAATTGATGTTTATATCATGAAAAGCATGCCAGTAGTAATAGGCATATGGTTAACACCTGTAAAAAATCAAGTCATAGACCACTTCTTAGATTTTTTCGCACGACTCTTGTACAGCTGTTCAGGAGCATCTCTGGGGAGTGTCCAGCAGTAGTCAGCCAGCATCATAGTGGACCATTTTCCCTGGTATCTTTGTTCCATTGATGTGGTATCTTGATTAAAACCATACCATAACACATGTTCATCACTAACCATACCACAGTTTTCAGGGAAGAAATCCAGATGGGAATGAAGGAAATGGATCCTTAGAGACATACTGCAGCCAAGTTTCTGATACTGCATCAGCATGTCTTCTACTAGTTCCTTGCAGTTTTCTGCCCTAACATTCCCAAGAAAGTTTGTAGACACTAGGCAAAAAGCATTCCATGCTTGGTTCGCGTCACCTTGCAGCAAGTTGTTGAATCAGTCATCTTTGAAGAGTTCTCGAATCTGAGGACCCACAAAAACTCCCTCTTTAATCTTTGCTTCCCTGAGTCGAGGAAATTTTTCATGCAGGTATCAGAAAGCTGGCGAGGTCTGGTCCATGGCTTTCACAAAATTATTCATCAAACCTAGTCTGATGTGAAGCAGTGCTGGGAGGAATTTGTGAAACTCGACCAGAGCTGGGTAGTGGATATTCTTCTCTCCAACTGCTACATTTTGTCTGTGAGTCTATTCCTTTTGTAAGTAGTGCAATTCACTTGCTCTGCTATCCCACTCACATAAGAAACACATGTATTTTGTATATCCCTGCTGCAGTCCCATTAAAAGGGCAACTAGCTTCAAATCACCACAGACGTGCCAGCTGTACTTGTTATACTTAATGGAATTCAGTAGCTGCTTTAAGATATCATATGTCTCTTCCATGTGGACAGTATGTGCTACTAGAATAGATGCAAGACAATTCCCATCGTGAAAATCACAGCCTTAAGACTCAGTTTCGAAGAGTCTAGAAATAGTCTCCATTCTTGTGGGTCATGAGTGACTTCTAAGGCTTTCATAAGGCACTCAATATCAGAACAGAATAACAGAATACTTTCCTTTCTGAAGAAAGTCTACAACTGCTGGTGGTGCTTTCAATTGTAAATAATTGTGACATCTTCTAGAAGATTCCATTGTTGGAGTCTTGATTCTAGCTATTCTGCCTTGTTCTTGGATAAGTCCAAATCACAAACCAGGTCATTTAATTCTTCCTGTGTTAGTCTGTGTGGGGTTGATGATGCACCACAGTTAAAATCTGGATCACTGCTTGCTGATGGAACAGAAGAACAGGTTGGCTCACCCTTGTCCTCATCAGATGAATCAAGAGTGTATTCTGCTGGAGGTTTTGGAATAGGAAGACCCTCACCATGTGGAACTTCTCAGTGCAGATGGGATGTTTGGGTAGACTATTCTCGACTTCTTTTGCTTCATTATTCCTCCGGAAAGAAGAGGAACCGAGCAGAAGTAATAGTCTTTTATGTGGTTGCTTGGCTCTCTCCATACCATGGGGACTGCAAACGGCAATGATGGTCTTTTGCCATTGAACCACTGTGAAAGCTGTGTTGTCCATGTAGCACAGCATATATGCGGGGCCCGAGGCTTGTCTTGATCACCAACTTTGTATCCGATGTAAAGATGTTAAGCCTTCTTCTCTTGAGAAGTGATACTTTTCTTCTGCTTGGCAAATGTCACTTCCCCACAAAGAGAGCAAAAATTGTCCACACTATTAATACACTTTTGAGGCATTACTGTTCTGTATTGTGCCTAAATAGATAAAATAATAACCATTCTATGGAACAGTAGATTAAACTGTCTTGCACAAAGTCTGAAATATTTTCAATGTTCAACCTTTCCAACAGGGCTTTATATAGTGCACTGCTGATGTCAGCTTACTTCAGCAGCAGCCTGGCAGCAGTATTGCACTGCATCAGAAAATGATGCAATCAACTCTGGATGATGTGTGCATGATGATATTATGCAATGTGATGCAATATGACATCATTCTAGGCTGATTGAGGATGTTGTTGCAGTCCTACTGGATAAATTTACATGGTGAAATATATAAAATGAATTAATGAAATATCTTCAAAATGAGAGCTAATAAAAAAATTTTCAGGGTTATATTCATGTTCGGCACAACAAGATACTACAGATTAGGGCCTTTTTAAGTCAGTAACGATTTCAGTGTTGACCAGTGTAATTATGTTATTGCAATCCATGTTTACTGGAATTGAACATTTAAGGACATGGATGATAGATGTTGGAAGCATCATTTTTTACTGTCTGAGTGGTGATTGCAAGCAAGGAAGAGAGGACAGAGTTGTTAGAACTTATTAGATAAAATTCACTAAAATTACCATTAAATTTGACCTGGAGGTATATGTATGAACTCATGTTTAGTTTAAATAGAAGCAAACAGCATGCATCATATAGAAATACTTAGAGTTATCACTATTCATATTAGTTAGCATGCATGCATGCATGCATGATATTTTCTGTCCTTGTTTATTGAGGTCTTAGAAACAAAAAAACAGGTAGTAAATAGCAATGCTTTAATCTAGGACACAGATCTTGATTTTTAATGTCATTCTCCAGTAAATGAAAGCACAGATTTTTAAAGAAATGTATTAGTATATTGCTGTAGCAGGGAACATAAAATATGATGCTGCATTATTTTGAAGTCCCAGAATGTAAGAAAATGTTAAAACAAATACACAAACAAAATATGTAAAAAAATAAAGGAGATAATTTACTGAAAGATACCTCAATGACCTCAATAAAAACAATTTGATGAACAAAATACAGTAGATTATAAAATAGGTATATGATATTCATTTACATATGAATTAAAAATCGAATATATAAACTATAAATGATATTCAAATCTCCCATGAAAAAGAATTCCAAGTGATTTATTTAATTTCACTGGGTACATAGTTTAAATATCCAAATAATTTATGTAGGAACTCCCTATTTGGTGAAACACCATTCTCCACAATTTAAATGTGGATTGTACAATGCGACCTCCTTCCAATAGAAAGAGGAATATCAGAGTAACTGTTTTACAGTTTTACAGAGGAGAAACCTGTCAAACACTGCCTACCTTAGGTGGTCAGTATTAATGTCAACAATTTAAGTAATTTCATTAACAGTGATGATGGTAATGTGATGAAGATGGCACTTCACCTTTGTTGTTGAAAAACTCATATTTTCTCCACTCAAGAGAAAACAGACAAAATTTATTGAGGAGATATTTTACAAAATATATGTCCAACACTTCTGCAAATTGTCCAGATAATCACAAAAAAAGGAAATTCAGGGGCATAGTCACATAAGCCACCAGAAGCTTAAGTAGACATAACAATTATATGAGGACATTCTATTCTGAGCAGAAACTGGGTGGGTTAGGGTGGGAGTAAGAGCACTATGTAAAAACCAAATAAATTTAAATAAAATATAAACTTTAGTTAATGATGTTTCATGATTAATTCATTAACCTTGATAAATGTACATCACTCAGTTGTAACTTAGTAATAAATACCAATGCATATGGGATGTATTGGAACTAATTTACATATTCAAAACCTTTCAGTAAATCTAAAATTACTCTAACATTAAAAGTTTATTTTTAAAAATGGATTCACCATCATACATACATACATATAAACTTTTTCATAGTCTATTTAAGAAGAAAAATCACTTTGTTGAATTAGAGGAAATTATAATGCCTTTATTATAGGATTATTTCAAAATTGAAATGACTAATCATGAATATTTTTATTAATAGTCCTAATATTTAAAAAAATGATCAAATAAATCAAGAAATTACAAGTCTCTATTCTTTTCACATTTACATACATATACAAGCTCATCATTACCATTCACTGTGTTACAAAATAATACAATTTTAAAGGGAAAGTGCAAAGAAAAAGAAGCTTCGAAATTATGGAAATGATTCTTCTGAAAAGTTGATTTTTTAGGTTGAAATCAAGATAGTTAAAAATGAGAAAGTGTGTTTGATTCACTGCATAATATAATCTAAAACATAAATATAGTTCAATTCAATATTTGAGGTCTATTCAATATATGTATATTCAGCTTTTTTTTTAATATACATTTTTATTGTTATTTATGTCTTTTACATTTTGTATTCCCCTTGGGTAACCCACCGCCAATTCACCTGTGATCCATTTCCGTGGTCCCTTGTATATTCAGCTTTTATCCTTTAATCAAGGGGTAGAATTTACTCATGCTGTATCTGGGTCAGTATGTAGTATTCTGTAGAAACTGAGTGTTAGGGTGCATAGGGTTAAAACATCTATCTCTTGCTTGACAAAGACTGGGAAATTTAAACAGACAAGGGGAACTGAAGTGTTACCATGGGAACCAGACTCTGAGACCTTGGGCAGATAAGGGAACCCACTAGTTGAAAAGGGCCATCAGGGTCACCTGTGGTAATTAAAGGCTGATGTAAATTTTTAAAAAATACAGATGTTAATTATAGTTTAACACTTTAGTGATGGTGGCTAGCACAGATCTATACCTTAAATCTTAAAATAGCCTACAAATTCAGAATATAAAAAAGAGCCAAACTTATTTTGGTAGCCAGATAAGCACTTTTTTTTTTTTATCTTGCCCCTGCTTCTCTGCAGTAATTCAATGAATCTGCCTTTTCTACTTTCTGTACTATTTCTGGTGAATTATTTTACTCCCATTACCCTGGCATCCCATCAAGGATGTTGATCTCCCTTTCATAGCATTTGGTGATGTGGTACAAGGAATTCACTCATGCTATTATTATTTGAGGGGCTAGTCGATGTCAAGTGTCAAATGGGAGAGCAAGCTGGACATTACTGCCTCTGACTATGGTAATTGATTCTTAAGAATTTGGTGTGGGAAGAGATGACTTTCTTTTCTGATGGGGCCCAGAGATGAGACAGACTCCCATTTTTTTAATTTCTTTTTTTTTAAGATTTATTTATTTATGCATACAAGCTGGGGTACAGGCCAGAGGTGTGGGGGGGGGCGAGAGGATTCACCAGAGACAGAGTGGGGAGCAGAACAGGCAGATCGACCAAAATACATTGCTGAGGGGTGCAGAGGGCGAGGCAGGAGAGGTCTGCCGCGCCTTGTGGGAATCTCCCCCGAAGGGCATTGAACTCGCGTCGCCGCTGCCGACAGCTCCACAGCACTGTGCTTAACCACTATGCCACCAGGGAGGCCCCCATTTTTAAAATTTCTATGAACAAGCATCAGATGATCCTAGAAGTGTCAGATAATAAAATCAACTTTTTGGTAGATATGGGAGCCACTTACTCTCCTTTGCTGTCCTGCAGGGTAAACAAAAGAGTGATCAGGATTTTCCAACCTCCCGACATTAGATTTAATGACAGACACCTGCAGTCCTACACAAGTGCCTGATGGTGGCACCTGGAGTAAGGTGTGGGCATGAGTGGGCACACCTGGGCCTGGAAGCTGAGGACATATAAGGGCAGTATCACAGGCGCCAGGGGAGAGCTCGATAAAAGAAGCAGTAGCAGCAAAAGAAGCAGCAGAAATGGTGCAGCAGCAGAGAGCCCAAAGAAAGTAAAGATTTGCTGGGGGGGCAGGGAGTTCTGCTAGCCTCCTGCCACCACCCCCCCAGCCACCCTACCTGCCCTGTACCTGGTTGCCTCACTTCTGAAAGATAATTAAAAGCCACCAACGGCTCCAGAACTTGTCTTTACCCATCTGCATGAATCATAGGGAACCTGCCTTGGTGCACTGCTGGCACAACATTGTCTCACTACAAAAGATCATTAAAAGACCAAAAAAGCCACCGAGGGCTCCAGGACACCTCCTTGACCCATTTGCCTGAATCATAGGGAACCTGCACTGTGCCTTGCTGGCACAACAATGTACAAAGTCTGTCCTTCAAAAGGCTTAAATTTCTGAACAACAGGTTGAGTTTTTAGGACTTAGACTTACCCCCAAATTTAGACAAATTTCCACCGACAGAATGGATCTTATTCTACATATGGAGCCTCTAAAAAATAACTGAATTTTTCTGAGAATGGCAGGTATAGGGTAAACAAGAGAATTATCAGGTTTTTCTGCCCTCCCCTCAGTGATAGACCTCTACAGGCCTACACTCATGCCTGATGGTGGGCACCTGGAGTAGGGTGTGGGCAAGTGTGAGTGGGCACACCTGGGCCAGGGACTGGGCATAGTGCTGTTACCAGAACCAAGCTGCCTTAGCAGCTTGGGTGCCTGCAGGAGCGGTGGGGCCTCTTATCCCGCTGCTCCGGAGTCAGTTATAGCAGTTGCTCCTGCCCAGTAACTGCCATTTTTGTATGGACCAATCAGGTGCTAGGAGCTGAGGGGTCGGTCCAATCAGACTTATGGATGGTACTCTGGGAGAGGATATAAGCCAGGACTGGAGGGACCGAAAAAAAAAAGTCAAGGGAGGAAAAGATTGGACCGAAGGAAGGAGGAAAAAGAAAAGAAAAGATTGAACCGAAGAGGGGGGAAAAGATTGAACCCAACAGGAGAAGACACGACACGACCAGCCCCCAGGAGAAGAAAGACGACGGTTCCAGACTCCGGAGAGAGAAGAGAAAAGTCAGTTCCGGGCCTCTGCGAAGAGAAGAAAAGAAGCACCAGCAGCCGCCCTCCGAAGAGGAAGAGAAGAAAGAAGAAGCCTGCTGCGTGCTCTTGCTGCTGCTCTCACCTCCACTGTTGCGCTCTTCTTCCTTGTGCTGCTGATTCTGTGCATGCGCACACCACACCACCACACAACTTTACTAACTGCACTAGGCTATGCTAAGCCACACACCCCAGGCACCACCCTCAGGCATGCCATGTCGTAGGCCTGAGGAGGTCCATCCCTATGGGGAGGGCGGTAAAACCTGAGAGCTCTCCCGCCTTCCTTACACTGGGCTGCTAAGCGGGCAGCTGTGGCGGAAGCGGCACAAGGAGAAAACAGTGTGGAGCAGGGGACCATTCAGGGTGCAGCAGAGAGACTAAGAGATGCCATGAGAGAGCCCAGAGAGAGTGAAGATTCGCAGGGGGCTGGGAGGCCTACCAGCCTCCTGCCCCCACCACCCCCAGCCCCATTGCCTGCCTTGTACATGGTTGCCTCTCTACAAGAGATCATTAAAAACTTAAAAAGCCACTGAGGGCACCAGAACTCTCTCCCTTTTAGACCTTTCTGCACAGCTCCATGGAGAACCTGTGCTCCTGGTGCTTTCCTGCCGCTACAGCAGGGTATCGTCTTATTTGGTGCAGGAGGAATGAAAGAGGCATCAGGATTTTCTGCCCTACTGCCATTAGAGTTAATGATGGGCACCTGTGGTCTTGCACCTATGCCTCATGGTGGCTTGCGCGTGTGTAAGTGGGAGCACCTGGGCCTGGAGGCCAAGGCTATATAAGGGCAGCATCACAGAAATGATGGGGAGCGCGACAGGAAGAACACAGCCGTGCAGGAGCTTGACAAAAATGGTGGAAGCAGAGGCAACGGCAGGAGCGGCAGGAGCAGCAGCAGCAGAGATCCCCCAAAGTGAAGATTTGCTGGGGGGTTAGGGATTCTGCTAGCCTCTTGGCCCCCCAGCCACCCTACCTGCCCTATACCTGGTTGCCTCACTGCCAAAAGATAATTAAAAGCCTGAAAAAGCCACTGAGGGCTCCAGAATTCATCCTTACTGGTCTGCCGGAATCATAGAGAACCTGGCCTGGTGTCCTGCTGGCACAACATTTGGATACCCAAATTTGGATATATCACTAAACACCTTAAGGGCCCCAAGAAGGAGCCTTTGGTGGACCACAGAAATGTTTCAGTCTTTAGAGACATTTAAAGAAGCCCTAACCTTCCCCTTGGCTGAAGTAGTCCCAATCTACAAAATTTTCCTCCTTATTTGTATATAAGCAAAGAGGCATCAGGTTGAAGAGTTTTAACTCAAATTCTGTGGCTATCACAACAGCTAGTGACCTATCTAAGACCCTCGATACTGTGGCCCAAGTCTGGTACCCTTAAATGAGAAGTCAGCAGTAGCCTTTCTAGTTGACGAAGCTTATAAACTCACACTGGGTTGGCCTCTGACAGTCTGTACTCTCTACCAAATCATGGAGGTTTTGGGCACCAAGGTACTCAACTGGCTGCCAGATAATAGAAGTGTGAAATATCAAACCATCCTTCTTGAAATTCCAACTTTGCCACTCCTTTAATCCTGCCACTTTACTCCCTCATCTCAATCCAGTAGTAGTGATTAAACACAGATGCCTGGAGTCCTGTGCTGCAAGGCCCCAGAAAACACCACTTACAGATTCTAATACCACCTGTTTCACATACAGCAGCACCTTTATTCAGAATGGTGTTCGAAACTCAGGGTATGCCACAGTAATATTACACCTTGGTGGAGTTGCACAATGTTGTCTGGGTTCCTATCTTGTCCCCAGAAAGAGAGAGGACATGGATTGCGAGGAACAGAAAGTTTATTCAAGTCATTGGGAGGGGGCCTGGAAAGGGGTGCCACTGAAGAGCTCATGTCTAGGCTTTTATACTAAATGTTGCTTGCTAAAGGGTCTCTATCTATTGGTTACACACACAGAGATACAGCGTGCTAAAGATTAGCATACACGCAGCACATAGCTTGGAATGTGGGAAGTTTGCTAAAGATTCACACATGCTGCTCAGAGCATGGGACCTCTACCATCCCCCACCCCTTTTGTAGGCTCTTTAGGCTGTCTCTTGTTTGAGGCTCAGGGACAGTCACTTGCCATTTTCTGGTAACTTTCTACTCTCCTTGGGGCCTCTACCCTGTCTGCGTAGCCAGTAAGCCTGACTTTATTGAAACTACATCTCTGCCAGGAGGCACAACCTCTGCTCAAAAAGTTGAATTAATTGTGCTTACCCGAGCCCTAGAGCCCTAGAGACTTTGTCTCAATGTGTGCATTGATTCTTCTTATGACTTCCATATTGTGCCTGCCATGCAGCCATCTGGAAGCTTATTGACAGCCCAAGATAATCCTATTAAACATTCCAAGGAAATTCTGCAATTACTAGTGGCTAGAATCCTTCCCTTGAGAGTAGCAATTATACACTGTGCGGGACACCAAAGAGGGTTGAAATAGCACAAGGCAACAATAACACAGGTCAGGAGGCCAAAGCAGCAGCTAGACTTATGGTCCAAGAATCCTTAATACCTTACCAAGTAACTTTAACTTCTAACTACTCACAAATACAACAACAGGCGATGACAAAAAAATAAAAAAAAAGGTTATGCCCTCTCTCCAGAAGGCTTGTATACTATCCATGAAGAAAAAAATACAAAAATATGCCTTGTCTGAGGCCTCCCAACAGAAGTTTTTACACAAAACTTTTACAACACACTGTGGGCACTAGTTACTCCTCTTTTTCAGGGTCACCATAGCCTGCAAGACTTAAAAATGATTACCTGAAACTGTCCTACTTGCTGCAAATCAAATCCAAAAGGATTTGAAATGGAATAGAAAAGAACACAAGGGACCATGGAGATGGATCACGGGTGAATTGGTGGTGGGCTACCCAAGGGGAATGCAAAATGTAAAAGACATAAATAACAATAAAAATATATATTTATAAAAAAAAAATCCAAAAGGACACTTGGAACCTCCTCAGATCCTCAACCGGTTCAGCTTAGAGGAGTTTATGGGAATAAGACTGGAAGCATTAATTTACTCATATGCCAAAGGGACCTAGTTCTTTTTATTCCTAGTTGACGCCCTTACAGGTGGATTGAAGCTTTTCCTATCAAATCTGAAAACTTCTCTGAGGCAGCTACTGTCTTATTAGAACATATCACCCCTTGTTTTGGCTGCCCCATCTTTAAAGACGGTTGAGCTTCACTTCTCAAATACTCAAGGTGCTAGCGCTGCTTTACAAATTATTTAATATTTACATACAGCCTGGTCTCCCCAGCCCTAGGGAAAACTGGCATGAGATAACTAGGCTAATAAAATATCTTATTAATGGAATAGAGGAGACCCAATAGACCCAAGGATCTGATGTCTGTGGCTCTACTGTGTGCCAGAATCAAATCCAAGACTTCTTTAGGTTTGAGCCTTTTAGAACGTTTATATAGATAACCTTTTCACAAATGACTTAGTGGTCAATCAGAATATAATGGTTTATAATAATATTATTCTTTTCTGTCAACAGTCTGATAAGTAACAATACACCCTCACACCAAAATCCCTCTAGGTATTAAAAATTATGTTCCCTCAATACCATGCCTTTCCATAAAATCTTCTACCTTTTCCCCTACATTTTGTCTTCCCCTGCAATGAATACCACAGCATTAACACTACTAACACCTGATGTATACTTGGTGGTTCAAATGTGGTCACCAACACAAGTCTAACTACTTCCTCATGGATATATCTCCAGGTATGGAAAACATCAGCTAATGGATAACCAGTGGCCCTTTCAAAATGGACACAACTTTCAGGGTTCATGTACTACACTCTACACCTAAAAAGTATTGGTTGTAATGACCATTTGGAAGACCAAAAACTCCACAGCCATAAGCGATTCTGTATACCTAGAAGTGCATTTGCAATTTCTTTGCATTAAATTTGACCTTTTCAAGGGATGTCACTTTGTGGTTCCTATAAGCCCTAATTACTGTAACCTTACTCTATACTTTTCTGACTATACTACCCAAAATGAAAAAAATCCTCCAGTAAGTACTCAATGCCATACTGTACCCCCTATTTTCTTTTAAAAATATATAATTTTATTTTTTAAAAAATATATTCTTTACATTATTGTGTATTCCCTGTAGGTTACCCACCACCAGTTTACCCATGAATCATCACCACAGTACCCTGTGCTATTTCTCCCCTGTTTTGGTCCCTCTTCCTTCTCCTCCCATGTAGAATATCTCTTATTTATGGTTGCCTGCTAATTTTTGTTTTTGTTTTTGTTTTGTGTGCTATTTTCTCCTCCTGATCTCTCGCTTGGCTCCTATAGCCCTCCTATAAGTGAAATGCTCCTACACTGGTGGTGGGAATGCAAACCGGTCCAACATCTATGGAAAGCTGTATGGCAGTTCCTCAAATAACTAAAAATAGAGCTTCTATTTGATACAGAAATTCCATTTCTAGGAATATACCCAAAGGACACACAAACATTAATCCAAAAGGACACATGCACTCCTATGTTTATTGCAGCACTATTTACAATAGATAAGATATGGAAACAACACAAGTGCCAAAAAAATGATGTCTGGATAAAGAAGATGTGGTACATGTTCTACAATGGAATACTATTCAGCAATCAAAAATGACAAACTAATGCAATTCGAAGCAATATGGATGGAGCTAGAAGGGATCATGCTCAGTGAAACAAGCTGAAAGGAAAAAAGAAAAATATTGTATCCCCTATTTTTATGGGACATCATTGCTGTACCAAGAAAACTTTTTGCTCTGATCACCCCATTCCATCCTATAACCAATTCTCAGTTCTAAGTCAAATGAACAGAGATACTAAAATCTGAACTTTAATATTTGAAACAACATAGGAAAGATTTTCCATTGACTCAGGTCAAAGCACAGGTTTTGAAAACTGAGAGTTGCAAACATCTCCCAGAACATAACCCTATGTTTTATTCCTCTATTTCTGACATCACAGGCTATCACAGATGACTCTAAGCTCAATTGTAAAACCAATAATTCAATAAATAACTATATATAGACTACACTCGGTGGCTTCCCCTCCCTTTGGGCATTCTTTGTGTTTGTGATACAAAGGGCTATGTCTGTCTTCCACCAATTGTGCTGGCACTAGCACCTTAGCCCATGTTCTCTCAGAGTCATTTTACTACCTTGCAATCACTGCCTGTTACTACCAAGCTTCACAGGACTTGAAGGATCCCATTAGTTCCCATCCTCATAGGACTTGATTCAATATTTTGCAGGCACACTGGGGTCTATCTCCAGATGATACCTAATGCCAGCCTCAATTTCGCTCAGCCAATAAAAGGAAACAGTTTGAGGAAAAGGACAGTGGTTTAATTTGTCGACAAATGAAGAAGGTAGCAGATTCATGTCTGAAAGACCACAGTCCTGCTCTCTGGCAGGGTGCAGGGTTATTTATGCAATGGGGAAAACAAAAAAAGGAAGATGATGGGAAAGGGTCTGCAAAGGGAAGAGGTGAAGTGGTCGGCATGAAGACTGGTGGGTGCCAGTTTCCTTTTTCAATAACTGCTGTTTAACTCCCTTTTCCTTGGAATGCAAAAAGACAGACTTGTCAAACAAGGGGGGAAATTAAAAGATAGAGGGGAGATAAACTTATTAATGCTTATTTGAGAGACCAGTCATAAAAAAAGATAAACTTGTCAAACAAGGGGGAAGATAAATTGTTAACTGCATCACAGAGGCCAGTGATCCACAGGACTTATCCGATATTCACCAATCTCTCCACCACATTAGACCAATTAAATGGACAAATAGTTGCCTTTCTTTCTTTTCTTTTTAAAGATTTATTTATTTATGCATACAAGCTGGGGTGTACGCCAGAGGTGTGGGATGGTGAGAGGATTCACCAGAAACAGAGCGGGGAGCAGAACAGTTGGATCTACTGAAGTACACTGCTGAGAGGAACAGTGGGCGAGGCAGGAGAGGTCTGCTGCACCATGTGGGAATCTCCCTGGCTGGGTATCAAACTTGTGTTGCAGTGGCTCTGGATAGCTTCATAGTGCTGCACTTAACCTGTTGCACCACTGGGGAGGCCCAATAGTTGTCTTTCTTAATGTTTTATAGGAACAGCTCTATTCACTAGCAAGTGTGGCTGTAACAGAATCACCAAGTCCTTGTTTTCATCACTGCTACTCAAGGGGTCACTTGTGCTATGTTAAAAGAAATGCTGTTTTGGAGTTAACTAATCAGGTCAGGTCCAAAAACATTCAACAATTCCTAGATCAGTGTTGCCAGCTGCATTACCAAGCCCAAACTGGGTGGGACTGCTGGATTGACATTTGGTCCTGATTACCTTTTCTCCTTCCTTTTCTAGTATCCATAGTTTTTTTTTTTTTCTTTTTCCTTTCCTTATACCCCTTATTATGTGTCCTGCCCACTTTAGTGTTTCCAGGATTTATTTTTTTTACTTTGAAAATCCAATCCCTGCACCTAATGGCACTCACCAATAACTATCAACCCAAATTATCTAACAAACAATGCTCAGTTCATTCCCCTTGACCAGACTGGAAAAACACTCCTCCTTGGCATAGCAGTCTAACAACTTCAGGGCTAAACAAATGCATTATTCCCAATGTACACTACTCCCCCCTTAAATTCCCATTTATTTTAACCCCATTTATATCCTATTTTAACCCCCTGCCTAGTTTCATCTCCTTTACAGGCCATCAAATTAAAGTTTCTAGTCATGAAGTATCATGACCTAGACAACCACTGAATGCCCAGATTCAGATACTGAGATCATGCCAGCTAAGTGACTGATACCTTAGTTTGACTCTAAGGTATTAATACCCGAATATGACTACATTGTCCCCTTTTGTCACAGTTCCCTACTTTCTTGAGAAGACAGACAATTAGGTAGGGACATCTCCATGGCACCAAACTCAGCAAAAAGAAGCTACAAAAATTTTTAATCTCCATTTCATTTCCAAAGGTTTGTTATTGTCCTCTCAAGAGAGGGCTAATGTTGGGGTTTATAGGGTTAACCTTTCAGTCTCTTTCTTGCTGACAGACAAGGACTGGCAGTTTTAAACAATGGGAACTGAATAGTTACCATGGGAAACAGACCCTGAGTTCTCAGCAGAAAGGGAACCAACAAGTTGAGACAGGGCCATAAAGGCTACTTGTGGTCATTAAAGGCTGATGTAAATTTTAAAATCACAGAAATTAACAGTCTAACATTTTAGTAGATAGTAATTATCACAGACCTTTATCTTAAATCTTAAAATAGCCTACAAAATAAAAATATAAAAAAGACTCAACTTTTATTTGGTGGCCTGATGAACACTTTCTCATCTTGCCCCAGATTCTCTGAAGTAATTCAGTAAATCTGCCTTTTCTACTTTCTGTACTGTGCTAGTGAATTCTTTCAACCTTCATAAGACTGGCATTCCTCTGTAACCATTTTATCTACTCACTGCATTGAGATTTAGATTTATTGTAAATGTGACTTCTTTGGTATGTTGCCACATTTAGAAATAATAGTGTCTAGGCTAGTGTTTGTATGCTGAGAAGTTTTTCATTAAGAAAATACACACTAAATCTTAAGAAATAAAGATATTTGAGCATTTATTGGTGATTGTTGATTGGTGGGCATTCGTGTTTTGCCCCTTTTTTTTCAGGGTGAACAAATCCGCTCTATTTGCCACTACATTTTAATATCATTTTTCTTGAAATTTTGCCTTTTCAACTTTTAATATTAGAATATAGTTGTTACGCAACCTCGGAAACCAAGCAGGTTCAGCATCAGTCCAAGCGGACTTGCTCCATTAGTCCTTTACATAATGTCCCTTTTATTGTTTATGCTCCACACACTGTCACACCACACTCCACCAATGGCTACCCTACTACCCTCCGACTAGACTAACTGCTATTCTTCTCCCCTATGACTAACTGCTATTCTATGCTAAGCTACATCCCCCCAGGCTAAGCTAGGCTAAGCCATGACCCCCCCCCCAATTCACCCCCCTGCCCCCACCCAGGCCTGGCCATCAGGCAGCAGTGCATCAGCCTGCAGAGACCCATCCCCCAGGGGATGGTGGGGAAAGCCTGAGAGCCTCCTGCTTACACCACAATAGGGAAGCAGCAAGAACCAGTCAATTTCCCATGCTGGATGTAAGACTTGAAAAATGCAGGTAAACAACAGGGAGACCAGAAGATGTGAGAGAACAGAAAAATAGGCAATTTTAGTCAGTTATTTTCATATTGGATATTAAAGTTTTGGGTTTGAAACTTATTAGAGTAAAGAGAGATACAGAGACTATCTATTGTCATATGTTGGAATGGGGAAGACAGTATGTTTGCAGCCAACTTGTGGGTGGGTGTTGATGGCCATGATAAGCAGATGTCCATATACTGTATTTACAGGAAAAAGTGTTATTTAACACTACTTAGTACTAGCAATTCATTAACAAATATTGTGAGGGATAGAGATAAATTTCCTAATTCATAACTGCTATATAAAAATATAGTTTATACAATAATGAAAATTTAGTCTTATTTCTCTGTAACAAGCTAAAGATCATTAAGATCATGTGACTCTCTTGAAAGTGATAATCCTTACTTTAATAAGTCATGAATAATTTCTACAAGTAAAATAATTTCACTTTTTTTTTAAAGATTTATTTATTTATACATACAAGCTGGGGTACAGGCCAGAGGCGTGGGGCGGCGAGAGGGTTCACCAGAGACAGAGTGGGGAGCACAACAGGCAGATCAGAAATACACTGCTGAGGGGAGCAGCGGGCGAGGCAGGAGAGGTCTGCCGCACCATGTGAGATTCTCCCCAGCTGGGCGTCGAACTCACATTGTGTGCTGTCGACAGCTCCACAGCACAGCGCTCAACCGCTGTGCCACCAGGGAGGCCCTCACTTTTTTTTTTTTTTTAAGATTTCTTTATTTATGCATGCAAGAAATGGGGTGTAGGCCAGAAGTGTAGGCCTGACTCACAAGAGAGCAGAACAGGTGGATCTTCTGAAGTACACTGCTGAGGGGAGCAGCAGCTGAGGCAGGAGACGTCTGTTGTGCCCTATGGGGAGCTCCCTGGCTGGGAATCGAAATCATGCTGCAGTGGCTGCAGATAGCTTCATAGTGCTAAGACATAACCCCTTGAGCAACTAGGGAGGCCCAATTTCACCCGTTCATAGTGATTTTTTTCTTCTTATTGGGGACATATTTACATTAAAAAAAAAGAAAGAAAACACAAAGGCTTCTAAGAAACAAAAAACATCACTAGACTAAATTCTATGGAGACATTATCATTTACACATGATGTTCTCTCTTAGGTGACAATTCTACTCTGTTATTTTGTTTTTAAATTGCATATCAATTCAAATCCAAGCATTATGTGTATTCAATTTTTAATATTTTAATTAAGAAACCATTGATTTACAATACTGTATATTATTCAGAAATATAGGATCACATCTCATTTTCCAATAGAACCATTTAAAATACCGGAATGAAATGAGCAACTGAATAATTATGGGGTGATCAAAAATTCTATGATTTAGAATTTTTAAATGAAAAAGATTTGATATTGAGTTTATCACAAACTATTTTCATTAATAATTAGATATTTCTAATGCTTAGTTTGAAACTTTAAATAAAATTATGTGAATATCTTATGAAAGTTTTTATTATATAGTGTATAGATATATAAGACAATGTAAAGTTCAATATTAAAAGTTGGATAAATTATAAATCTATTAAAATTTCTTGTCCTGTTTCATTCCATTTTATAATCCTTATTAATACATGATATATTTGTGTATATGTACCTTTGTTGAGCATATACATTTCCTTTTAGATATTTTTTTTATATCACAAACCATGATATAATCACTGACACCTTTATATTTGGGTTAGTTCCCACTCTAAATCCTTTCAGTATAAGAATTGTTAAAATTGTTAAATTTCATTTTTCCAATAGTGTATGCTTTACTTAATGAGTCACACATTTTATAGACACTGTTTGTTCATATTTTTTGGCCTTTGGCAAAATTTCTAGCAATGCAAGAATTTCTAATTTACTCTTGACATTTTAATAGTTTGACTTTGGGATAAGACTTAGGGAGAATAATTCCAGATGCTATTTCCAGGGAAACCATTGGGATATGTAAAACAAACAATATAAGCAAGACATATGGAAATGTGAAGTCAAGATTTTTGAAAATAGAGTCTTCTTCAATGGTTATTAGCACATGTTTCTATTCACAGGTAATATCTCCTGTGAAACAATGTCAGTCAGTGGCCTAATGTTAAGGTTTTATATGGTATACTTTGAAAAAAAATGCATTGCTCATTAATTTTCCTTTTTGTTTATACTTGGATATTGGTGCCACTTATAAAAATGTTGAAATAAAGTTTCAAATAAGTTCAGTCCTTAAATATTACCAAAGAATGATGGCAGACATTGTGAAATATCATGATTTACTTTCAATAACCTAAATCATTTAAAACTCATTAAGATCAGTTTGTTAACTTCATTAATTCAGTATTAAAGAACATTATCTGTAACTTCTAATGGCAATACACTAATATAAGTAAGTAGTTAAGGGCATACATTAGACATTTCTGTCAAAGAAACTTGAGAGTCAGTCTCAATTCAGATATAGGTACTTGTGTGTTGTAGGCTAGTTCTTTGGTTTTTTTTTCCCAAACAGTTGGTGATTCCACAATGTGCAACATGAGAAAATGTGTTCTAGAATGATTTTTTAAAGGTAACATTGAATTATGAATGGTAATCACATAACAGGATCATATTTAACACAAACATGATTATCATCATTTCTTACATTTTATTAATGATATCCCTAATTCTAGGATCTGTGTCATTTCTGGGTGTGTTCATTTTTCTCATTAAAATTCATAATCCCATACTTCTTTACATTCCTGACAATTTTTGATTGAATCTCAGTCTTTGTAAATCTTATGTTATTGTGTTTAAGATTTTTGTTTCCTTAGATATTGTTAGATTTTGTTTCAATATTAAGTCACTTGGAAACTTTTTTTTCCTTTTGATGTTTTCTTTAAGATTTGTTGAATAGTTATGAGCAGTTGATAATATAGGGATTTTTGCACCATACTGCTGAGGACTTTACTTGCTATCCCATGAATCAGAAAAAATTTTCACTTGCTGGTTGTTGAGAATATGAACTATTTTCAACAATTTATGATCTCCTGTGATTGTGCATCTTGTTCCTTTTCCGGTGGCTATCTCTGGTTATGAGATGATTCCTCACAAGTATGTGCTAATCAATACTTAGAAGAAAGATATGAGGGAAATATTCAGATTTCATTAACTCTACTAGAATGTCATAGATCATCAGATTTTGTTATTTTATTTTCACATCCTGCTTTAGCATTATGTTCTAGAAATTTTACTCAAGAATTTCACTGGGTCAACATTAGAAATCTTTAGAATCATTAGAAACCTTAGAAATGATTTCCTTTTCTCAAGCATTACAATTCCTAGACAGCTGTTGTCTAGTGGAGGAAAATGTTTCAAAAATTAGTATGTTTGTCTTGTTTATTTTATTTATTTATTTTAAGTTTTCAAAAAATTTATTTATGCATACAAGAACTGTGGTGTAGGCCAGAGATGCAGAGGGTGAGAGGATCCACCAGAGACAGAGTGGGGAGCAGAACAGGCAGATATACTGAAATGCACTGCTAAGCGGAGCAGTGGGCCAGACAGGAGCAGTCTATTGCACCATGTGGGTCAGCTCCCTGACCCTGGTGGGGGAATCCAGCTCTTGCTGCAGTGGCTGGTAATAGCTTGATAGTGCTGAGACTTCAACCCTTGCACCACCAGAGATGCCCTGTCTTGTTTATTTAAAGTGGAAGCATAAGTCCATTCCATATACTGATCTCTTAAAAGCATTTTGTCATTTTTGAAAACAAAGAGATTTATTTTTAAAGTATTTCCCCTTCTATTCATTGAATATCATTATACATTAGTCTCAATATTTTTGCTCTTAAAGTTTCTGCACATGATTTGTTTTAATTACATATATTTTAACTTCAAATTTCTTATTTTTTATTATTTCATCAGGATATTTATTTTGAGCTTTCCAGTGATATTTTTTAAATTGAGTGCTCTTTAAAAAGCGTTTTTTATCTTTCATGTTTTTGAAAAAAATTGCATTCAAAATTACACCTAACTGGCCTTTGGACACTACTGCACCTCTTTCATTTATTTGGTTGAACTCTATTAATTTAATTCTTATTTAAATTTTGTGGAAAACGCATTGAAATTATCTACTTGTTTGTCTATTTCTTTAACTTGTAATATTACATTATTAATTTGCAATTTCTTTTTTAGAACTGTATTTCTATATGTTTAATTTTTATTACTATTTTTGTTATATTACTTCAGTTCTGGTGGATCATGTCTTCTTTTATGTTTGTCTCCAAATGTTTTAAAAAAACCTTTTTTTTCAATTGATGTATTTTTTTTAATATATACTTTTATTGTTATTTATATCTTTTACATTCTGTATTCCCCTTGGGTAACCCACCACCAATTCACCCGTGATCCATCTCCATGGTCCCTTGTGTCCTTTTCTATTCTTTTTTGTGCCATTATCCTCCCCCTTCCCCCACACCCCAAGTGTCTCTCTCCTATTTGGTTTCCCTATCGTCCTGTTATAAGTGAAGCCATTCAATATTTTTCTCTTTCTTTTAATTTCCTTGTTAACCGAATAACCATTCAGTACTATGTTGTTGACTATCCACATGTTAGAGTTTGTTTTTTTTTTCCCACTTTATGTTTGTGGTTGATTTCTATTTTGATACCTTTGGGATTCCAAGATGACACATGATATGATTTCAATACCTATGATTTTTTGGTACACTTGTTTTATGTCATAACAAGCGACCTACTTGCAGATTTTTTCATGTGAAGTGGAGAAGAATGTGTTTTAGGTTTTTAAAGTGTGTTGTCTATAAAGATCATCTAATCTATTATTTAATGCTATTGTTTCCTTCTTGATATTCTAATTAATCTGGCCATAAATGTAAGTGGATGACGAAGTCCACTATAACTATTAAGTTCCTGTCAATGTCTACATTTAGGTTTGCTAATAGTTCCTTTATATATTTTGATGGTCCTTTGGCATATAAATATTGATGATTAATATAAATGGTGTGTAAATATTGATGATTAATATAAATATAAATTACAGTTATATATTCCTGATATATTGATACTTTAATCATTATACAATGTCCAAGTCTGGCTCTTGATATCTTTTATACTTTGACTGTTTTTGGCTTTCTTGGGGAGGGACCAGTTTGCTTATAAAGTAGTTTTTAAATCACTTCCTTTTCGTGTTTCTCTATGGAGCTTAAATGTGTCTCCTAGAAACAACAGATATTGGCTCTTTGATTTTTTTTTATCTAGCCAGCCACATTTTGACTTTAATTGGTGAGTTCAGTTTATTTACATTTAGAGTTATTATAAACATATGAGAATGTTCCACTATAATTTTGGCTTTAGTATGTGGTTTACTTATTTCTTTGTTCAATGTTTGTATATTTTTTTCTCTCTTAAATTTAGTTAAGGGAGCTCCTTCCAACACTTTTAGTTAGTGTTGACAAGGTCCATTAGCTTTGATTTGCTATGGAAGACGTTAACTTCACCCTCACATCTGGAAGATTATCATTGATTATATACTATTTTTGACTGGTAGGTTTATATTTGAGTACTTTTAATATATCATTCTATTGACTCCCTGTCTATAGAGTTTCTGCTGAGAATCTGTTGTAATCCTGATGGAGTACTGCCATAAAATTCATGTTTTTGTTATTGCTTTTTCATATCTGACATTAATATTTTTTCTTTGTCTTGAAATCTTGATAGTTTCACTAATATATATCTTGGTGTAAGTCTTATGCCATTTAGCAAAACAGATTATCTTTAACATTCATGGACTAGTCATTTTATTCCTTCCGTATGTGTGCAGGTATTTCATTAATTATATATTTGAATAATACTCATTCTGTCATACATTTGAAAATCATGGCCCTGATCAATGATATTTAAAAAACTGATTACTTGAAAAGAAAATAAAGTGGTAAACCTCTAGCTAGACTCAAGGAAAAAAGGGCAGACAACTCTCATAAATTGAATCAGAAATGAAGAAGTTATAACAGACAATCTCAGAATTCGTAACACAAGAAGGGACTGCTATGAATGACCTTATGCCAATTATTTGGAATTATCTGGAAGAAATGGACAAATTCTTGGAAATATAGAACTGTACAAGAAGGAAACAAAAACTATTAAACATGAACTGACCAATTACAAACATGTAAATTTGTGGATATCCAAAGATCTACCAGAGAGCAAAATGCCTGAGCTAGATGATTTTACTAGTGATTTCTAACAAAACTACAAAAGAAATTAATACTTCTCCTTACTAAACTCTTCCAAAAAATTGAGGGTGAAGGAATATTTTCAATTACATTGCAGGAGACCAACATTACTCTGATACCAAAAGCATGGAGGAGCATCACAAAAACAAAAACAAAAAAAAAAAAAAAAAAAAAAAAAAAAAAAAAAAAAAAAAAAAAAAAAAAAAAAAAAAAAAAAAAAAAAAAAAAAAAAAAAAAAAAAAAAAAAGAAGAAGAAGAAGAAAGAAAAGAAAATTACAGGCCAGTATCCCTGAGAACACAGATGCAAAATTCCTCAACACTTTCTTAGCTTATTGAATTCAACAATGAATTAGAATAATCATATATCATAGCTAAATAGGATTTGTCTCAAGGATGCAAGTTCAAACATTTGTAAATCAATCAATATAGTGTCAATTTATGACAAAAAATCTTTAAAATGGGGCAGAGGATATATACGTCAAAATAATAGAAGTCATATATGCAAAACGCAGAGACGGTAGCATTTGTAATGGTAAGAAACTGAATTTTTTTCCTCCAAGATTAGATGTACAACAAGGATGCCCTCTTTTACTATTACTATACAATATCTATTGAGATGTCCTAGATAGAGCAATTAGACAGAGAAACATATCAAAGAAATCCAAATTGTGAAAGAAGAATTAAAAATATAATTGATTGCATATTACAACAAAGGGCATAAAAACCCTATAAATTACACTGAAAAGAAAAAAAAATATGAGGCAATAAATCAGTATAATGATGTGACAGACTACAAAATCAACATACAACAATCTGTTTATTTCCTATACTTGAGTAATGAACTAGAAGAGAACGATATCAAGAAAGCAATCCCATTTGCTGTAGCATTAAAATGCATTAAATATCAAGGAATAAACATAAAAATGGAAGTGAATGATCTACTTAATGGAAACTATATTATTAAAAGAATTACAGGAAGATACAGGTAAATGCAAAAATATTACATGATCACAGATTGGAAGAATTAACATTGTTAAAGTGGATAATTCTTATCCAAAGTTTTATATATATGTATATATATAACTTTGGATAAGAATATACACACACACACACAGAGAGAGAGAGAGAGAGAGAGAGAGAGAATGAGAGAGTGTCAATTCAGTCCCTATCAAAGTTTTGATAGAATCATCAAAGAAATTGAGTAAACACAATAACAATTTATATGGAGCCACTGAAAACCCAAGCTAACCGAAGCAATCTTTGAAAAAAAAAAAATCAGAGAAATGACAATATCACCCTCTGAGACTTCAAACTATACTACAAGACTGTAGTTATAATAGTATAGTATTAGAGTAAAACTAGACATGTAGACCAAAGGAAAATATTTGATTACCCAGAAATCCCACTTTTTAAATGGACAGTAAATCTATGACAATATAACCAAGAATATACAATGGAGAAAGGAAAGTGTCTTCAACAAGTGATATTAGACAGTTACATGCAGGAAAAAAAAAAAACCCTCAAGCACATTTTCTCATTATATGTAAATTTAAATCAAAATGGATTAAAGAATAGGATGCAAGACTGGAATTCATTAAAAAAATAAACACAGGAAAAAGATTCCTTGAAGTTAGATTCAAGAATGCTCTGGGAAAATGCAATTTAATATCACGGAAAACAAAAGAGAATATATATGAATGGAATCCATTAATGTAAAAAGCTTCTGCGCAGCAAAATTTACTCTGGGTGAAACAAAAAGACACACTACTGAATGGCAGAAAATATTTGCTACCATACTTCTGACAAGTGGGTATATCAAAGCCCTAAAAGGAACTCATTTAACTCAACAAATAGAAAACATAGAACCAATGAAAAAAGGCTAGATGACTTAGAGAGATGCTTCTCCAAGGAATAGATATAGATAGAAAACAAGCAAATGAAAGAAATAAAAAGTTCGACATCACTTATCATCAGGGAACTGCAAGTCAAAGTCACAATGAGATATCCCCTCTCTCCAGTGAGAAGGCCCATACAAAACATAGATGAGAAAATTGAAGTAAAGAATACATGAATTTTATATGGATTTTTATTTGCTCATTTTTATAATGGACAAGCAGAAAATTGAAAAAAAAAATAAAAACACAGGTTATTCGCACTATCCAAATGCAGGACATTTATCTTCAGTGTTTTGGTAGGTAAATTTTTGTGCCTGTGAATGTTATTTTTTCCAAATAAATTATTGGTAATAGCATTACTGGACCTTAAAAAGAACCTACAAAATTATATCAAATAAGAGCATTCTACTTTTGGATATCAGCAGAAACCTTTATTCAGGTTCTGAAGTTTATTCAATTCATTTGAGTAATATAATGCATGCATAAACTAACAATTAATAACTTTTCTGTGAACTCTGACTCATACATTATGAAGAAAAACGTAATCTATATATCCTTATTATATACTTAAACAGGAAAGGAATCTAAAATGTATTATCTTAAATTTGGTTGCTATCTGAAATCTTAAAGTCAATACTTATTATAAATAATGGTATGCATGATTACCTTCATTTTGTATTTGTATTTTTTTAATTTTTTTAAGATTTATTTATTTATGCATACAAGCTGGGGTACAGACCAGAGGCTTGGGGCAGTGAGAGGGTTCACCAGAGACAGGGTGGGGAGCAGCACGGGCAGATAGACGGAAATACACTGTTTAAGGGAGCAGCGGGAGAGGCAGGAAAGGTCTGCCACGCCATGTGGGAATCTCCCCAGTCGGGCGTCGAACTTGCATTGCCGCTGCCAACAGCTCCACAGCGCAGTGCTTAACCACTGCGCCACCAGGGAGGCCCCATTTTGTATTTTTATTGACAGACTTGTGATTATGGGCAATACCTGTAATTCTGATATTTTGAGAAGAATTTCAAGTGACTTGATGCTTCTTTTTCCTTATGATATCTAAATATTTCAAGATTAAACTTAGAGATAGAGATGATAAATTACCTACTGGAGTAGTCCAGGCATAAAAATATTCTTAATATTTTGGGTTCCTTTTGAGGACACAGAGATACATAAGAGAATGGAAACATATATATATATATATATATCTACAAATACACACATATATATGTGTGTGTGTGTGTGTATTTATAGAAATAAAGAATGAAATAATTTTAGTGTTACAATTTACTTATTTTTACACTTAATACCATGGCTTGAACTCATTTTTTCAAAGAGAAAGGCAGTAATAAACAAGCACAACTTCATAACAGTCATCCCCATAACAATCACACGTGAATGTGCTAAGATTATCACGAAAATGCAGCAACAATTGCTCACCCTTTACTATCTCAATTATTGCTGGTGTTAGATTTGTAAAGAATTTTCAGTCCCACCATCCCTTATTAGAAATAGAATTGAGTTACACATTGCTATTGCTGCAAAGGAGATCTCACATTGCTGAGTTTAGATTTTTTTCCTTCAAATGAGGATTTGATATATAAAGAAATTATATCCTTTAAACTTTGTACCAATGGCTAGTGGCACAAGACTTAGAAACTTGTTTTCAAGTCAAAATTTTGGATAATAATCATATAAACATTATAGAATACTAAATATTTTGTCTGAGTCTTTAAATATCCATAAAATATAAATGTGTCTTATGTTCTTGATTAAGAACACCTACATGGGTGATTTCATTTTTCTTTTTTTTTTTAAATATTTATTTATGCATACAAGAACTGGGGTGTAGGCTAGAGGTGTGTTGTGGTGAGAGGATTCGGCAGAGACAGAGTGGGGAACAGAACAGGCAGATCTACTGAAGTACACTGTTGAGGATAGCAGCAGGCAAAGCAGGAGAGGACTGCTGCACCATGAGGGAAGCTCCCTGACTGGGATCTAACTTGTGCTGCAGTGGCTGTGGGAATCTTCATAGTGCTGAGACTTACTTAACCCATTGCACCACCAGGGAGGCCCTTCATTTTGCTTTTTGACATGTTATTATCATACCATGAGTAAATGGCATATAAAGGATTAATTTTTCCTGTCCTCTGATAATTTTGAACATTTTTTTAAAGATTTTTTTAATTTTTGCATACAAGCTGGGGTGCAGGCCAAAGGTATGGGGCAGTGAGAGGGTTCACTGGAGACAGAGTAGGGAGCAGAACAGGCTGATCGACTGAAATACACTGCTGAGGGGAGCATCAGGTGAGGCAGGAGAGGTCTGCTGCTCCATGTGAGGGAATCTCCCTGGCCGGGCATCAGACTTGTGCCCGCAGCTGCAGAGAGCTCCACAGTGCTGAACTTAACGCATTGCACCACCGGGGAGGCCCCAATTTTGAACATTTTTATCTTGTCCATTTTCTTTTTAATGAGAGAATAAAAGGATTAAATATATTAAAATTAAGTCTATTTCACATGATTATTGAAATCTGACTTATGTTACTTGGTAAATTGGAGCTCTCTGTTCTACCTTCCTAAACTATAGCATTCTTGTGACAAACGAATATTTCTCTCTCATTTGTTTTAGTGGAATTTACTTTGTCCTCTCTTGTCAGTGGTAATTTTATACCTAGTCCTTGACAATCATGGCACCATCCTGCCATTGATAACAAGATTAATTCAAGTTCATACAAATAGCAAATATAATTTATGTCTCTCAACTGTTTTGCTCAGGGGTATATGGTAAGAATTTCTTTATTTCAATTGAGGTTATTCACTTTCAGTGTCAGCTTACATTTTTAGTCATCATAATTTCTATCAATATTTAATATTTTCACCTTTGCAGATAAAAATTAAAGGTAAAATTCTAAATTAACAAAGCAAATTCTGTATTTATTTTGCAATTTATTATACATCTGGAACACTTTAGTGAAAAGTATATAAGTGAATAACTGAAAGCATTTATTTTTTATAAAAATAAGATTTTTAGAAAAAGTAGCATTTTTATGGATTGAATATTCATATCTCCAGAAATCACAACATTAAGTTACATTTCCCAGAGTGGTAGTAATTAGAGGTCAGAATTTGGGAGATAATTAGAGTCAGATGAATTTAACTTTGAGAGTAGGATCCTGATTTTATGGAATCAGTGGCTTTTGTAAGTAGGCACAACAGAGTGTTTTCTCTCTTTCAGTTATGTTAGGGGACAACATGATGTTAACCATATGCAAAGCAGAAAGAGAACTCTTACCCAAGCCTATTTGACACCATGATCTTACATTCATAGCTACAGGACTATGAGACAAATAAAATTCTGTTGTTTAAGCTAACTCAGTCTATGGTAGTTTTGTAATTGTAATCTTAGTTTCTACTACACATTTCAAAAAATATTTTTGTCACAGACCCTATAATGTGTTTCTAATCTGTTAAAAAATTTTTTTTCCTGAATATTTGAGATAGGCCTGAAGAAAAGGATACTGCAAGTTATCATGTTTTATTGTTATCTAAAGATATTATTAATCCATTTACACAAATTAAAAGATTGAAACAACATGGTATCAGAGGGGTTGCTGTCTTCATTCCTGGAAGAGTAATCTGAAAATTAAACCCAATTGGCCCACACACAAAAGGGTTTTTGTACTGATGTAAAACAAATACTTCTTGGACATGAGAAACCAACATGGGCTGCAGCAGAAGGGACACTATGGACATTCAGACTTCATTAAATAAGATGTGGTTCAAGAAAAGTACCTTGAGGATATGGCCTAGGGAAGAAAACTGCTTTACAAAGCACAGGACTGCAATTTGCCCACCTTTACTCTGGAAGGTAGAGCTGAATGATGTGGAGGAATATGCCCTTCATGGAAGGAATACTTGTGCAGAGACTTTGGGGTGCTTTAATTGGTCAGGTAACCAAAGTAAACAAAAAGTTCAATGTACTAGATGGGATACCCATTTTCTAACACTTGAGCATGGAACTGATATTGTGAACCTAGTCTAGTGCCTAGACTAGGTCTTGTAGTTGGACTTCATGATTTGAATCCCAGAGAGGAGGGATATTGGTGGTGTCACAAATATGAACCAGTCTTCTGGAATAGTGACTAGACCTCTCCCCCTCCCCTCTCCCTGGTTTTACAGATGCAAGATCAGGTCTATGGACCTAGGGATATCTGAAGATTTAAATATAGTCTAAAATGATATTAAGATGGAAAAATTAAAAATAAAGAAAGCCCAGCACCATCTGCTGAAAATTTATAAGTATTGAAAATATCTGATCTATTTTCTATAGATATGAAAATAAAATATTGGAACATCTGAAGATGTAAAATGGGCACAGGTAAAATAACTCATGCCACTTGAATCATCAAATAAATATGTCATTACAAGGAGAGGATAGGTCTCCAGAAACCAACCACATATATGAACACTTTACTTACCTGTCGGATTCAGCATTCAAAATTGCCATATGACAAGATAAAAAAAAAAAAGAAAAAAAATTGAAAAATGAATAACCTGAGAAATAATATTTATGAAAATATTGGGTTGTCAGAGAAGTCATGATGCATTTTTGCTTGAAAACATAGAAAAAAATATGTTATGACTTTTGCAACAACTTAGTGCAATAGAAATTGAAGTTTTAAATGAGAAAATAACAGATATTCATGATGCAAAAGGATTACTAGAGGAAGTAAAAAAACTGGAAGATTTCTAGAAGCAGAACAGATCAAAGGATGATTGATTCAATGAACTCCAAAATGGCAATACAAAAAGGATACAGGGAAAAGAAGAAAAATATAAGAAAAAACATTTTGAGAATATCCGACTATTAACAAAGGCAGCACAAGTAAAATGTGTATTTTAGATGGGGAAGAGAGAAAGAAAAATAATAGCATAACCAAATAAAAGACAGTGGAAAGTTTCCCAAGCATGAGGAAGGAACTAAACATAACAAATATATTAAGCTAAAAGACTGTCTTTTTTTTCTTAAATTAAATGCAACATAACCCAAGCAAAGACATAGTTATAAAACATTCAAGAGTTCAAGACAAATAAAGGATATTGACAAAGGGGAAATCTATAAAGGTATTGCTATCAGCTTTTCAGCATATTTCTCTAAGGAAACCCTACAAGCAAGGATATAATGGAATGATGTACATAAGATATTAAAGATAGAAACTGTTAGTAGAGTGTTATATCCTGTTAGATATGTGGGTAAAATAAAACCCTTCCCAGACAAATAGAAGCTGAAGGAATTTGCCAACACAAGACTCCACTTATAAGAAACATTTAAAGGAACACTGTAATCTAAATTGAAGAGAAAATTAAAAAAATAACAAACAAACAAATAGACAGAACTAGTAAAGTTAAGAAAAATTCACAGTAGCTGACCAAGATCAACAATCCCTCTATATGTGAATGGACTGACCTCATCAACCCAAATGTAAAGAGTGCTTGCTTTTATCAGAAAACAAAATGCAACTTTTTTTTATATTTCCAAGAGACACATCTGACTTCCAAAAATAAAGGTTCATTAAAATAAATGCTTGCAAACAAATGGGACCACTAAAAATATCTGCACATCCATACACATATAGGAAAAAACACTTACAGCTAAAAAAGTAACAAAAGAGGGGTGTGTCATTACAGAGTGATTTAGGGATCAAAAAAGAAGTAAATTTTAACACTTACTAATATATGTATACAAAGCAAAGAATTATCAGCAACCATAAAGTGACTATTAAAAATATGAAAACAGACATTGACAAAAACCCATTGATCAATAGATATAGGTGATGTCAACAACCCACTCTCCATAATATACAAATGAGCCAAATGGAAAACCAACAAGGATGCAGTAACCTTTAACAAGAAATTAACATATAAGCTCGATAGATATTTATAGGGTACTATACCCTAAAAAAGCTGAGTGTTTAATGTTTTCAAATGCAAATGTAATATTTTGTAGGATAAATACATATGTTGGGTCACAAAACAAATTTTGAAAATTCAGGAAGATAGATATCAAGATCTTTTCTGATAACAATGGTATCAAAACTAGAAATCAACCACACAAACAATAGGTAGCAAAAAACAACAACAAAAACCTCTAGTATGAGTAGATTATACAACATACTAATTAATGACTAATGGATTAGAAGAAATAAAAAAATAAAAAAATAAATAAAACCTGGAAATGAAAACATGAACTACCAGAACCTATGGGGCACAGTAAAAGCAATGCTAAAAAAGGAAATGCGTAGCAATAGAGGACCACATCAAAATAAAAATAAACAAACAAAAATAGAGTACAAAAAATTGCACCTACACCTTAAGTAACTGGAAAAAGAAACAAAACCAAAGAACAGTAGAATAAAGAAAATACTAAAAGTTAGAGCAGAAATAAATAAAATAGAAAAAAAAACTATACAAAAGACAAATGAAACCAAGTTTGAATTTTTTAACAAAATAATAAAATAAATAGGGCCTCCCTGGTCTTGCAGTGGTTAAGCGCTGCCTGTGGAGCTGTCGGCAGCAGCGACGCGAGTTCGATGCCCGGTCAGGGAGATTCCCACATGGCGCAGCAGACCTCTCCTGCCTCGCCTGCTGCTCTCCTCAGCAGTGTGTTTACATCGATCTGCCTGCTCTGCTCCCCACTCTGTCTCTGGAGAACCCTCTCACAGCCCCATGCCTCTGGCCTGTACACCAGCTTGTATGCATAAATAAATAAATCTTTAAAAATAAATAAATAAAATAGATAAAGCTTTAGGCTCACTGAATAAAATGAAGAAAAATGTAATAAATAGACACGGAAGTGATAGAAGGTACTATACACTATAGAAATGTAGAGACTCATGAGAGTACTAAGACCATTTGTATGCAAGAAACTTATATAACCTAGAAGAAATGAACAATTTATAGAAATAGTTCTCAAGGCAGCATTTAGAGGCACATGCAGATTCTGGTAAACATGACCATTCCAATGTAGGAGGAAGGTGATACATCAAGAAGGGAAACTTCATTCACCAGAACCACCAGCATCACCAGTGTTATCAGCACCACCAAAGACCACAAAACAATAGTCAGAGGCATATGTATGCCTCACTAAATCCATTCTGGTCCAGTTCACCCGAAATAGAAGTCAAGAACCCACTGATACCACAAGCAGCACCCAAAGTTCTGAAGGCAGCAATCATGCCCTGTAGAGCCCCACAAGCCCATACCCCAGACTAGTGGGCAGGAGGAGCCATGCCCTGTGGAAACTCCGAAAGAACAATGGGGATTGAAAAGCAAAAAAGAAAAGAAAAATAAAAAAGGGGGGGGGTTATGTCAGGAAACTACAACAGAAGGGAAACTGTATCCATAAGAGAATAATATTCTATACCACTGAATGAGAACTAATCTCTCAGAACCAATACCAAAAACATGGAAGATCTTTTCTCTTATCAGAAACAGAATTCAAAATTACCATGATAAAGAAATTCAATGAAAAGTAGAAAATCCAGAAAAACAAATGCATGTACTGCAAATAAAATCAACAAACAGAAAATTAGAATTGAAGTCTTAAAGAAACAATGACTATTCAGGATATAAAAACTGGTATAGAGGAGATGAAAAATTTAGGAGAAAACTACAGAAGTAGAATAGATCAAATGACAGAATGAATCAGTATACTTGAGTATGCAAATGAAAAAAATAATCCAGGTAGAAAAGAAAAATGAGAAACAAAGTAAAAAGATATGATAAACACCAAGATTTATCCAAATCCACAAAGAAAGGCAATATATGAATAATGGGTACATCAAAAAGGGAAGAGTGAGGGAAGGGGACAGAGAAATTGTTAAATGAATAACAAACTTGCATAAGGGACTAAAGAGACAAATCCAAGAGGCTAAAATAACTCAAGGGTACCTAAGAAAATGAGACCAACAAAAAACACAATAGTGAAAATTTCAAGTATAAGACAAAGAAAGACTATTAAAGCTTGTAAAGAGAAAGAATCAGATAGCTTATCAGAATCCCAATCAGTCTAACACTGTACTTTTTTTTTATTGTTATTTATGTCTTTTACATTTTGTATTCCCCTTGGGCAGCCCACCACCAATTCACCCGTGATCCATCTCCATGATCCCCTGTATTCTCCTCTCTTCCAATTTGTGCCCTTATCCTCCACTTCCCCCTCTCCCCCCGCCCCACTGCTGAGTGTCTCTCTCCCACCCGGCCTCCCTATAGTCCTGTTATAAGTGAAACCATTCGATATTTTTCTTTTTCTTTCTGAATTATTTCACTGAGTATGATTCCCTCTAATTCCATCCATGTCGCTGCAAATTGCATGTGTTTATCTTCTTTCCATGCTGAATAGTATTCCATTGTGTATATGTACTACATCTTCTGGATCCAATCATCTATTTTTGGACATCTGGGTTGCTTCCATACCTTTGTTATTGTGAATAGTGCCACTTTTTTAAAGAAACACTAGAGGCATGGAGGAAAATTGACTGATGTGACAAAATGTTTAAAGATAAACACTACCAGCAAAGTACACTCTATTCTTCAATGTTCTCCTTCAGATATAAGGAAGAAATAAAAGCCTTCTTGGAAAAAGAGAAATTGAAAGAGTATGCAAGCATTAGACAAATTTCCAAGAAATATTGAAATGAGTTCTCTTACATAAACCAAATAGAATAACATCTACAATGAACTAAAATAATAATATTAATAATATTAAATAATAACAATGATAATAATAATTAGAACAACAGAAATTCAGAACAAAAAGGCAACAATCAACTTTTCTATATCAATAATCATTCTAGATACAAATGGAGCAAACTGGCCAATTAAAAGATACCATATATTTCACTTATAACAGGAATATAGGGGAATCAAATAAGAAAGAGACATTCAGCAAAGGAGGGGAAGGGGAAGGGCTCAAAACGGGGGAGAAGAGAGCACAAGGGACTATAGTGATGGTTCACAAGTGAATCGGTGGTGGGTAACCTATGGGGAATACACAATAATGTAAAATATATGACTAATAATAAAAAATATTAATAAATAAATAAATAAAAGATACCATATATCTGGTTAGACTGGGAAGCAGAATCTAACCTTCTGCTTATTTCAGAAAATGCACATGATGTTTGGAAATAAACAGATTCAGAGTAACAGTTAGGAAAACAACTCTACAAGAAAATATGACACAAAGTAAGAGAATAACAGGCCTAATAGACATGTATAAGGCAATGCACCCCCCAAAATCTAAATATATATAATTGTCAAGCGCATATTGGACATTCTTTAGGATTAACCACATATTTTGTCACAATGTTATTATCAACAAAGAAATGAAGATTAAAATCATATCAAGCATTTTTTTCTGATCATAAACCTTTCAAACTATAAATGAACTAAAAAACAAACAAGCAAACAAACAAAAAACAGAGGAAAACCTCCAACACATGGACACTGAATGACACATACTGATAGAGTACCTGGTTAGGGGAGTAATTCACATATGAAATTTAATATCTCCACAAGAAAAATAGTGAGTAATCTTCTGGAAGTTATGGGACACAGAAAAAAATTGTAAAAATAGGAAAGTGTAAAGCAATACAGGTCTACATTAAGAAATAAGAAAAAGCTGAAAAGAATATCTGTGTCTCTCACTTCAAAGAACAAGTAGAAGATGAATAAGTGAAAGAAAAAAATATCCAACATAAAAAAAGAAAATAATAAAAATTAGAGCAGAAATAGATAGAAAAGTTTGAAAGACTAATGAAACCAAAAGCTGGTTTTTCAATAAATAATAAACAAAATAGAAAAAATTCTACATAAGTCACTATGAAAATAGGGAGAAAATTCAGAGAATAGGATGATAAATAAAAGAGGAAATGTTATACAAGACACTGTAGAAATTCAGAGAAAAATAAGAGATTATTAATATCCGCATGCTAATGATTTCAATGACCTATAAGAAATGGACAAATTATTAGAATTATACAATCACCTGAAACTAAGAAAAAAAACAGAAAATCTAAATTGACCAATAACAAACAAGGAAATGGAAACAATAGTCAAATCTTTTCCCCAAATGCAAAAACTCAGGAACAGATGACTTCATAAGTAAATTGTACCAATTCTTCAAAGATGAACTAAAACCTCACTAATATTTATACTTCTCAAACTCTTCCAAACAATTGAGAAAGAAGGAATACTCCCAAACACATTTTATGTGGCAAACATTACTCTAATACCAAAATCAAAAAGAACACATAAAAAACATTCAAACTGCAGGACAATCTCCCTAATGAACACAGATAAAAAATCTTAAATAAAATCTGAGCAACACAAATCCAACAATTCAGTAAAAGAATTATATACTATGACCAAGGGTATTAATACCAGGAACACAAGGATGTTTCAACAACCAAAAATCAGACAATATAATTTAGTAAGAAAAATAAAGTTAAAAAAATTATGATCATATCAATAGATGCAGAAACCATTTCACAAGATTCAAAATCCATTTGTAATGAAAGTCATTAAAAAACTTTGGGGATAAGTGAAACATATCTTAACATAATAAAAGGCATATATTTATGACAGGACCAAAGTATCATCATTATCGATAGTGAAAAGCAAAGCATTCGCACTAAAATTTGGTATAAGACAAAGTTGACAACTTTCACCATTGCTACTCAAGAGAGTATTGAAAGATATAGCTAGAACAATTAGTCAAAAAATAATATAAAGGAGACCCAAATCGGGGAAGAACAAGTGAAACTATCATTATTTGAGAATATCTTGATAACATAAAGATAACTCTAAAGATTACATTTAATAAATAATTAAAACAATACAACATTCAGTGTGATGTAAAGTTATAAAATAAATAAATACACAAAATTAATTGCTTTCCTATATAGATATAATGAGCTAGAAGGAGAAAAAAATAAGAAAACGATCCCATTTACAGTGACACACACACAAAAATATATAGGAAAAAGTTAACAAAGAATTTGAAGGACATTTAAAAATATAAATAGATAGATAAATAGAAAGGTGATAGATTTATATAGATATATTTGTAGATGTAATATTCATATATACCTACACATATGTATGTATGTACACACATATGTGTGTAGGTATATATGTATGCATATGACTTATTAAAATAAATAGAAGACACAGAGAAATAGAAAGATAGCCCTGCTGATAGAATGGAAGAACTTACATAGAAAAATGTTATTATATAGATTCACTTCATGGCATTCTTCAAAAAATAGAAGCAACATATCTAAATTCACACAGAACCACAAAAGAACTCAAGTGGTGAAAGCAATCCTGATTTAAAAGGAAAATGATAAAAATGGTATTACACTTTCAGATTTCAAACTATACTACAAAGTTATAATAATGTAAATGTCATGGTACTAGAACAAAAACAACTACACAGAACAATGGAATAGAATCAAGATCACCAAAAATAAATCCACATCTATATGGACAGTTAGTATGTGACAACTGAGTCAAGAACACAGACTAGAAAGCTTCTTCAATAAATGGTGGTGGGACTACTGGACTGGACAGTAACATGCAAGAAGAAAGAACCAGACCACTGTCTTATACCATACACAAAAATAACTCAAAATAGATAAAAGACTTGGATGTAAGAACTGAAACAAAAAAATGCATAGAAGAAAACGTAGGCAAGTGTTAACTTCATTACATAAGCTTCAGTGACATATTAGCAGATGTTTCCAACAGTAAGGAAAATAAAAATGAACACAAATAAATAATTGGGGCTACAACAAACCAGAAAACTTATGCACAGAAAACAAAAAAAAAAAAAAAATAAAACAAGGAAAACTAAAACCATGGCAAAATGACTCCCTACTAAAAGGGACAAAATATTCACACATCGTATATCTGACAATGGGCTGAAATTAAAAAATATGCAAACAATTCATACATCTCAACAAAAGGAAAACAAATAACCTAATCAAAGAAAAATGAGCAGCAGAGCTAATTAGGTAGTCTCAAATCAAGACATATAACCTACAGGCATAAGAAAAAATGCATCATCACTTATTGTTAGAGAAATTCAAATCAATTTGTGGCAATCAGATTATGCTAAGAAAATTATGCCAGGGGGAGTAATAAAAATTCTGAATGGTGTTACTTATGTGTAGAATATAGAGATACCAAACAAAGGGTCAGGTAAAATCAAACTTAATAACTAACCCTTGAAAGCTGAACTGAGTCATTCAGGCGGAAGATGAGAGAGGCAAAAAGTGGAGAAGGATCACAGTGGGAGATTATTAAGGATTTTAATATTAACAGTAAATTTGCATTTTAAAGTAAAACAACATCACATATTTTCTGGATGGTTTTCATAGCTATAAATATGGAAAATCATTGGTAGATATGGAATATTTTTGAAGATTTACTTCCATTACTAAGCAAATCACTTGTGGTATGAGCAACTCTGCTCTTTGTAGAAAAACATGTTATCCAACAAGAATATGATTTACATATGTATCTTTTATATGATTTCATGCCCTGTCAAAATAAAATGAATGAACATCTTTAACATAAGGGATACTTTATTTTCGCATTACTATGTCTCCTTTATCAAATATACGTGGCTAATGACTTTCACATCTATCATATCATTTTAGGATGATAAATGAAGTCTTACAAACCTAACGCATTGAGGTAGATGTTACCAGATTTATAAAATGAAAATACAGAATGCCATTGAATATAGTGATGTTGGGGGAAATACTAATATTAAAAATTAGATCTGCAACGATGAATACAATATGTAGTATATACACATGCTGATTCTAAATGATGGACATCTAAAGTCTATAAAATTTTATAATGTCATATTACTTCAATAAAAATAAAGTAAAAATAGAATTCAAATTAATTATATTTTCTAGCAAAACTACTTGTTACAATTTTTGAAATTGCAGAAAAAATAAACATATATTGTAGTGACTTAGTGATTTATAACTAAGATTTTCATATTTTGATTTAGCTACAATGAAGAATATTCCTGATTTTTTGAGATTATCCAAATATATCCTTTTTTTACATTTGACAAACATTAAACAAGTTTGTGCTATTGACTTTTCAGACAGCTACTTGTAAATGTGTGTATCTGTTTTCTACTCTCTTTCCACATTCAATGAACAACACATTCTGATTAAATTACAATATGTCATTGAAAGTCTCTATCCTCTGTATTTAAAGGCTATTTTTCTAGGGAAAGCAGCAGAAATCAGTTTCATAAATATACATATACTTTTTTAAAAGCTTGCACATTTGGCAAACACTCTGCAATGATGTTAGTATGTTTTTAAAATATATGCTACCTAAAATAATTAGAATTCAGGATATGCCCAGAGTTCACTTAATTACCACATATGGTAGATTTTTTCAGTAATAGCTAACAGATCATATCTTACTGAGTCCATACAATCATATATTTCCTACCAATATTGACTCTAATGAGACGTATGACTTGCTTTGGGAAATGACACAGCATTAAATGTGCATTGTAATTATTCCCTTATCGTTACTTAACCTCCATTTGGGGAACTTTGACTATTTAGTGGAAGATGTGACTTACAGAGCTTAGAGAAGCAGTCTCAACTAAGGTCCCTAGACTAAATATCCCCTAGTTGTGTAAGAGGTAACTAACATCCTCCATATGAGTCACCGAAGTTACATGTTACTAGAAGAACTGATCAACTTAATCCTATCAATATTTCTGATGCACAAGCAACTTAAAGTCTTTTAGCCAATGAGATTTTGAGGGGGTTATGTAGCAAAAGATAACTGATATATTTTGTAGATTTTTCAACTATCTTTAAGAATTAATGATCAGTGCCTCCCTGGTGGCGCAAGGGGTTAAGTAGCACTGTGGAGATGTTTGGCAGCTGCAGTGTGAGTTGGATGCCTAGCCTGGGAGAGCCCCACATGGTGTAGCAGATCTCTCCTTCCACACCCGCTGCTCTCCTCAGCAGTGTACTTCAGTTGATTTGCCTGTTCTGCTCTCTGCTCTGTCTCTGGTGAACCCTCTCACCGCCCTACACCTCTGGCCTGCACTCCAGCATGTACACATAAATAAATAAATCTTTAAAAAAATTAATGATCGGTGTAGCATGTCAGTATGACAAGCCTCACAGTGTGCGATCAAGGATACAGAAAACATGACCCTTGACTTAGATTTCTGCTAATACAATGAAAAATGTATAAAATCACTAGTCAATTTAAAACAAGTACAACCCAATCAAAAAATGGGCAGAAGAGCTCAAAAGGCACTTCTCCAAAGAAGAAAAGCAAATGGCCAACAGATACATGAAAAAATGCTCAACATCACTTATAATCAAGGAAATGCAAATCAAAACCACTATGAGATACCACCTCACACCTGAGAGGATGGCACACATTAAAAATACAGGCAAGAACAAATGCTGGAA